>JAWVWN010003058.1:0-72500 GCA_037367305.1 Phrynocephalus vlangalii | reverse complement strand
GTAGTCTTTCACAGTTGCCTCAGAAAGGCCCTACCTTGTGCAACCACTCTGCATGAAAAATTTAGGTGGCTAATAACAACCTGCAATTCCCTCAAAGAAACCCGGTTCTTATGCAGCAGTTCTTTTAATAGTCTCCTGAGGTCTGAGAGCTTACTCTTGGGAAACCAGCTAGTCTGGTGCACAGTGTCCAGCTCAATGTCAAAAAGGTTAAACAGATAACTGGGCCCTTCATATTTTCAGCTGCTAGAGGAACACCCAACTCCTCTTCAATACCTTGGAAGGCCCTCATGAGGTGTAAGCATTTGCCCAAACCTGTTCTCCCACAAATAAGGTAGTCATCCATCCCACTTGAGGAAAGAACTAAAACTCTCAAAAGCTGTGTCGAAAATGCAGCAGCCACAAAGAAGGGCCCTGTCCAGGTAAAATTTGTCATTGAAAGAAAAACCCAACAATTCGAAATCCCCTGGGAATGCCAGCAACAATCAGATTGCTGACTTGATATCGCATTTCCCTAACTCGGCCCCAGTCCCACATCTCTTGACCATGGTTATGGCCAAGTCAAAGGATGTATACCTAACCGTGCACCATTCATGGGGGATGCTGTCATTAACTGAATCACCTTCAGGTAAGACAGATGAAGAATGAGCTGGTGCTTACCAGGGGGCTTCTTGGGTACTATCCCCAGAGGGGACACCTGGAATTGGGGCATTGGAGGGGTAAGAAAAGGCCCTAATACTCTACCCTCCTGAACCTCCTTATTAATCTTCTCCCTAACTAAATCCTCAAAGCCTACAATAGATTTTAATTTTTTTTGCCAACATGGCCTCCTGGACCCCAGTGCTGGTATTCAAAGACCCCACAAAAACCCTTCTAACAAGTATTGTGCAGCTACCCTGACAGAGCAAATGCGCAACCAATTATGGAAAACAGTGATTTTAATGGGGCTAGGTCCCTTTGAGAACTGCCCCCCTATGGGTGAGGCCTTCTTGCCTCTGATATGCCTCTGGTGCAGGACGTGGCTGTGTGAACACCTCCACAACCAGAGCAGATATGCTTGAATTTAGGCTGTCGCCTATAACAAGCCCCCTTGGAGTTGAATTCCCAGCACACCAAACAGGGTTGAACCATCTGGCCTGCCATGGGATGGGCAGTGCCAGGTTGACCCACTCGTTATGCCAAATTGCCACTGTCAAAATGTTTTGCAACCAATGGGCAGAAAGGAGACATGACCCTCATCCATAGCAGCCCATAGGGTACGCCCCACATCAAGCCTGGGCAGCGTGCTATGTGCATGTGGAAGCCCTCATCATATTGCAGCCAGGCAGACCCAGCAAAGTCCATGTGAACCCTGTGAATGATATCTATGTATTGGATCAGGCCTGTGGCCATCTCAGGATGGGCCCTAACAATGGTCCCAACATAAATTAAGAAGGCTGGCAACCAGTTGGACCAACACTTCTCCAGTTTGCACCTCCTAATCTTCTCCTTCTCATCCAGGCTCTTAAAGGCTTTGTCCTTGATTTCCCTGTTAAGTAAATCAATGACATCAACAAAACGTCCACTAAGGATTGTGTCTACCGTGGCCTGGGAGAAGTGATTCCCTAGTGGAAGCGATTCATCACTCTCAGATATGTCAAGTGGGGAAGGTTCTGGCAGCTCAGCTGAAGCAGGGCCTACCTGCATGGTTGAATCCTGGGTGCAAGATGCCACCACAGTTGGGAGCCTTACTCTACAAGTGGAGACCGCCCAAGCTCCCTGGTTGTCAAGTTAATGGATGTCCCTAACTCTGCGGCTCTGGCTGGGGCCAGAAAATGTCTACATGTGTAGGATGATGGAAGCTGATGGGTCAGACCCCATGGCCACACTGCTGGAGGTGAGATGTTAGTGTGGGATGCTACAGACTCACCTGTAATTATCAGCCCTACCTCCATGCTTGTACTAGCTAGCCTGCCATGCCTGCCAGCCAAAAGATACAGGGCTTGTTCCATGGAAGGCCACTCCTCTGGCCCCCAAGTTGGAGAGGCCTGGCACACACAAGAACTGTCACATCAGTTACTGGTGATGTGACGCCAATGGTGTAGACCTGGGTTATTGCACTGCTCCTGCAATCTCCCCCTCAAGAAAAGCAATATGGGACAACATTACCTCTCCCATCCTGTGCAATTCCACCTCTTTTGAGCCTTAGTGCCCCTAGTTGGTCTGCCTCCTGGAGCAATCTCCACCAGCCCTTGCGCCTGCTCACTCTCATTCCAAGTGACTAATCTTATCCCAGATTGTGGCATAATCCGGAAGGTCCTCATCCTGTAAAGATGATGATAATTTAAGAGAAGGGGGCAATTAGGGCCCCTCTTCTTAGCTGGAGCCTTCCCTTTTGACTTACCCCCACTTTTCTTGGGTGCCATAATAACACTCAACAATTCCCCCCAGATAATTGCAATTAAATGATTCAGGGAATACTGGGCCAACCAGGCACCCCCCCCTTTGCTTCACCCTAAATACTATTCTGTACTAGTACAATTTTATTTATTGTATTTTTCTTGTTTAATTGAATTCTGGATATAGTTCAATTGTGGGTAATCAAATCCTCCCTATTTGGATGAAAAATGTGCACCTAGGTGCACTAACTTCTAAAGTCTCAAGGATCCCAAGGGGAAGACTATACAGAGGGATCCACCACTTGGTCACAAGAGGGCTCACTCAATTCAAAGCCAGCCAGACGGAAGGAGGGAAGGTCAGTGGTGCACTCTATTCCAGTATAATTGTTTATTTATTGATGTTATAATTATATTTCCCAACCCCCTACCCTATCCCCTCTGACAGGACTACCTGTCAGAGCGGATTGTCCAGCGATCAACCTCAGCCTGTCCAGTTCGGCAGTCACGGGCGCACACGCTTCGGGTTGCCACCCTGAGAGAGGCCCGAAAAACTTCCACTCGTAACTGGGCCTTCTCGGTGGCTGGCCCTTCTCTTTGGAACAGGCTACCAAGTGAAGTACGCTCTGCAGAGTCCCTGCTAGCCTTTCGCTGAGTGTTAAAAACATTGCTCTTTGGCGAGGCCTTTGGCTATTTAGTTTAGTTCCCCCCCCCCACCATCTGAGTGCTCGCCTATGCTGTCTGTTGAGCCTCGAGTATTTCACGCCAAGGGTGCTAAAGCTGTTTTATCATTGTTATGGCCGTTACTTCACGAGCCGCTCGCTTCGCGGCTAGCCTTATTTTCTGTGCGAATCGATCGTTTCAGTCCGCACGCTCCTCCTTTTTGGCTGCGATGCCACCCCGACCACGCCCCCTTTACCGTGCTCCAAGCGGGGTGAGTGGTTCCCCTGGCTGCTGCCAGGAATCTTTTCGCTTCGCATCTTGCTTCGCTCCCAACGTCACGTGTGGTCTCGGTTTTTGGCTTTTATTTCAAGTTTTTTTAAAAAATATTCAAACGGGGATATCGATGCATCGCTATATCGTTTCATCGCTTTGCGCTGTTACTTCCTCGCTCGAGTAGGGGCGGCGGCGGCGGCGGCGGCGGGAGCAGGAGGAGCCGCTGCCGCCTCGCCCGGCCAGAGCAGGGCACCTGGGGCAGGCAGCGTGCAAGCGGCGGAGGGCGGGCGGCTGTGCCATGCGGGGCTCCCCCCAAGTAGCGGCGGTGGGGGGGCTGCCAATGATGCCAGGAAACAGTTGAAATCAGTAGAGCCATTGCAACTGACAGTCCAGCATCAGTGCATCGATACGCCGTCGGCGGGAATTTTTTTAAAGGACGGATGGGAAATAACGAACGTTGAAAAGTGGCATGCGAATGCGAAGGGAGCACGTGAGGTTGTGCTCGAATCGGTGCTAAAACTGCAGCTCGTGAGTACTGAGAAACAGGGGCGGGAGCGAAGCGAGAACACGTGACCGCCACGTGACCACCTCCGAATTCAAATCGAAGGCAATATCGCTGCGGAGCGCCGCGCCTCGTGAAGTAAGGGCCTAAGTTGTTCGTCTCCACATTTGTTTTGTTTGCTGAATTTTTCAGCCTTGTGTAAGCCGCCCAGAGTTCCCATGGGAAGATGGGAGGGGTATAAATTCAATAAATAAATAAATAAATAAATAAATAAATAAATAAATAAATAAATAAATAAATATCCTAGCCTACACCCTCCCCACCCTCCCTCCCAGTGGCCACGCAGGAGGCTCACTGGCACTTCCCCCGACCTGCACTTCCCCCCTCCTACTCTAACCCCCACCTAAGGTTCAAACCGGGTTGCTTGGGTGCAGCATGGGCTGCATCCTTTATCTCCAATCTCAGCTTTCCCTGCTCATCCTTGCTCCTCTCCATCCATTCTCCTGCTTCTTTCCTTTCCTTTGTTTTTAATGGTGGCAGCTGCAGCACACTGTTCTGACTCACGCTGCTGCTGCAATCGCCGAAAAGAGGAGGAGGCTCAGAAGGGAGCTACTTTATATGGGCTCCCATCCCCGGGCAGTCGAGACCTGGATCGGTGTGAAGTCTTTGCGCCAAAAGTCTGGGGCAAGCAGGCAAATGAGTCCTGACCCAAACTCCGTCAGGCTTGGAGCTACCCTTTTGGCAATTAAAGGCAACTGGATTTGAAACAAAAAGAAGAAGAAAAGGTGGAGTTGAGAGGGATGGAGGGAGGGAGGGAGGGAATAGACCTTTATGCATTAATTTTAACAAAGCCAATGAAAGAATTTCTCCACCATCAGACATTCATGGAGTGCTGGTTAAAAAAGTATAAACTGATTTAGCTAGATAAAAAAGGAACATTTCAGAATACGATTTCTAGGTAGCAATGTTGAAATATCTTTTATGTCTCCCTACACCTACATGAAACAGCTTCTAGTGTGGGTGACAGGGAATATATATCACAGAATGATGATAGCCCAGCCTCTTAATGGCCAAGTGTCTGGGGAGATCTTAAGCTTTATTGGGAGTAATACATTATCATTCATCATCACTTTTGCTGCCAGTCTCTTGCATGTATCTTTTTAAAAAAACACTGTTTTTTTAATCTAATGAGTGCTGGATGGCATATAAAAGATCCATAGGGGAGTCAGGCCCCATAGGAAATCAGCAGCCCATTTCCCCACCCTGTAATCACCACAGAATATCTGCAAGTTGGGCTGGGCTGATCCAAAAATACTGTATATCTATAATAGCCAATATAGTTATTTTGTTTGGAAATCAGTTATATCTGTGCAAAATTTTGTGTCTCCTGCCTTAAGGTTTCAAGATCTTTTGAAACCAATAAACCAACAAGAGGTCCTGTGGGAGTGGATTTCAATGGATTTTCAAGACTCATTAATTTAAGTTGGGACAACAGTAGCACCAATGCTAAATATTTCTGTCATCTTTTTGGAGATCTTTCAATGGAGATCTTTGGAGAACAGATTATGAGATGTAACCAATCCAGTTTGTTAAGTTGGGCAATTAGGATCTGTGCTAAATTCTGTGCTTCTGGCTTGTATATTTTTCCAAAAAACAACGCATTATTTGAGCTCTAGGGGCAGGGATTTTAAGATGGGACCAGTTTGATTATTTTAAAGCCAGGGCATCAGTTCTATCAGTGTTGTTGATTATCATGTTTCTGTCTTGTTTTCAGAGATCTTTTGTGACAAGTCAGCCAACCCAAACAGGCTGTGGAAGAGACTTTGTTGAGATGCAGCCTGCCCACTTATACTCATTATTTAATTGGGAAATCAGTAGAAACTGTGCTGAATCTTTAATTCTGTCTCTCACAGTTGAGATCTTTTGGGTACAAACAAGCAAAACAGAGTAGGGGCTCAAGGAGAAATTGATTTCAATATAATCTATCCACTTATTTCCATCATGAATTCAGAAGCATCTGTGTCAGATTTTGTCGTTCTGCCTCTAATTTTGGAGAGCCTTTGGGACAAAGAAACGTACAAATCACAAGCATCAATTTAATTTGGAACACAAAAATCCTTTGTTCCAGCTCAGGAAGCTACATTGGAAATGGTTTATGGCATAATATTGAAATGCTTAAAACCACAATCCGGGACACATTTACTTGGGGCGGGTTGTGAAGCTGTTAATAACTCATTTGCTAGATGTAGGAAAAGTCATTTTGGTCAGCCTTAAAAGCAACCTCTTTTGTTCTCATTTTGAAAAGAATGCGGCAGGAGGTATATGAGAATGCTGATTTCTGATAGCTGGCTAAACCCGTTACATTATTTCCGTAGAGCAATCAGTTTCCATTCATTCTTAAGTACGGTGTCATTATGCTCCAAGCTCAAAGCTGCTGCCCATTAAGGACTTATATATTTTCTTGTTCACATGTCTGATTCAACTTGAGCCCACATGTATCAAAGATACTCACAAATGGTGCCAAATCTTGCAATAAGGAGTTTGCTGGTGTGGGTGCAGAGAAGAGTGAACAGGCTAATGTGAACCAGCAGGCTAACAGCAGCCCATGCTCTTGGGGACAAGGAAAAGTTGAACTAGTAGTGGGAATTGCAATGGAAGAAGCCAGTTGACTTTTTCACAGAAAGACGTACCACATTACAGCTTGGTCAAGAGGCTTCTTGCTAACTACATCAATGGAGAGAATACAGAGTTGGGCTCGTAGGCGGCTGATGATTTGCTTTTTCTGTGGCTGACAATCTGAATGAGGCTGATAACCATTCCTTTCTAGCACACACTCACTGCTAGGACTGCGCTGAACATCTCTCTGGCTGTACCATTGGGACAAAAATAGCTATTTTAGGAGTTTGAATGATTTCTACAAATGATATGATTGTGAACATATTCACGTATTTTAAAAAACTGTTTCCCTCCATGGGTTTTCACGTGGGTTTTCTTTTGCTTCAATATTCTTCCCTTTCCCCTATCACAACTTTTAATACTTTCCTAGTTAAATGGCAGAGATGACTATGTTGGCCCCAAGCTCATGCTAAGATGATACAAGAGAATACTTATGTTGGGTTACTCAAGAAGGCACAAAAAGGATGTAATAGCCACCAAAATTCTGCCATTGTTTAGTGCTTTTGTACACTTTTTGAGCCTTCTTTTTTGGGGGGAGGGCAAGTAAAAAAGCGTTCAGTATGTAATAGAAATGTATGTTTTTAGCATGTATTTTGCTGAAATTCATTCATTCATTCATTCATTCATTCATTCATTCATTCATTCATTTATACTAGCTGATTTTCCCAAGGGAACTCAGTTAAGTGAACAATTTTCTGCAAAATAAATCACAGAAAAGGAGAGGAGCAATTCTCCAGGCAGGAACTTTTGCTTTAATATTACTGCATTGTGATGCCAATCAGATTTGGTTAGTGATGGCAGTGGGGGTGGGGGTGGGGCTTAGGTATTTAGGCTGAATCAAAAATAATGCAAATGAAATGGACAAGGATTTTGTGTTTTGGGGTTCTGGATCCACAAAACAAAATGAAAGAAAAAAGTAGGAAAGGTAGGCAATTGTTAATGGTGCTGGGAATAGTTTGAAAATTCACAAGCTTAATCACTACTATCCATTTCACACTTAACCCTTCTGACAAAGTGAGTGCAGAAAAAATTGCATTGGCTGGCTGGCTTTTAAAGAAGCAGGACAGTGGTTGCTAGCGCTTATTATAAGGAACAAAATCTGGGTGACAGAAACTCAAAAGGACTGCACTTCCTATTTGTTTCAAATGTGTGCTGTCTCCGAAGTGTGCTAAAAGCTTACAATTCAGACCAAGTCACTTCTTGTTAAAGCAATTCCATCCTGCTTTGTCCTCATAGCCACCTTTTGGTCACTGTCCTGTCACTGACAAGTACTTCATGCGGTAAGACCGGTAAAAAGGAAAAAACTCAATCTAGTTTGATGGGCAGTGGTTTGAGCTTTCAAGGGTGGGGATCAAAGCCAGTGTTTCTTTGTCCCTCCAGATTCTTAAAAGAGCTAAAGGTATCTCATTTAGAGACTCTGTCATTCAAATACTTGTAACAGCAGGAATTCTCAGGTTTCTTCTGCTAAGCATTGCAGGCACATATCAACCAGATCAGAGGTGGAGACTAGAGCATCTGATCCATTCCTCATATTGATCCATTTCCCTACTCAGCCATGCTTCCTTCTTCATCACACCACCATTTGGTTATGACTCAATGTACTGTACTATTGACAGCCACCTTTTATTCTCATGGGATCCTATAGTTCATTCCCCTTACTACTTCTTTTAGAATGCCAGAGCTTCTAAAAGAAAGGTGCTGCACCAAAATGTTGTGTGTGCTCTTGAATTTACTGAAGCAAGACTAGATTCCACTATCCCAAGTGTCTCAGGTGGCCGTTAAACAGAAAGCAAAACTTTATAAGACTGGAACATGATAATGAAACACACTTAGCTTCTTTTGTTATGTGTGCATCTTCTTGGACAATTCCCAGAAATCTGGATCAACATGCGACTCATACACTACACCACTCAACTCTCTCTTTGTCTCAATCCATGACTGGCATGTGGATGCTCAGAACTTCTCTGGCATTACATTCTGTCTTTGGGATGAAATATATTCCTATCCCATCCCTAGGACTTAAAATGGGATGCATGGTGCAGCCTTTCCCAGTCTTGTGCCCTTCAAATGTTTTGGACTGCCAACTCCACCATCTTTAGCTGTTGGTTGTGGTTGTTGGCATCTGATGAGAATTGTCCAAAAACTTCAAGTGGCAAGTGTATTATGGTCCATGTGGCATGCCTGTTAATAACCAGAATTGGCCAGTGATAGGACAGGTCAATGACATTACTAGCTTTATCAACCAGTTTCTAAATGAAGCAGTTGTGTTACACAACCCCCCCTCTGAGTTTACCTTCCACTTGCCAAAATCTTGTTCCTTAGTTATGACTAGGAAAATAAAATAAACATTTCCTGTGTCTCTTTTCTTTGAATTAACATATCTCTACTAGTAATTTTGGGTGCCTGCTCGCTTGCAAATTAACAGAAAGTTCCTGCAGGGATTTGTTAATTGCTTGGTGAAAACTACTGGGAGTTGTCTCCTAAACACAATTAAGCAGCAGGATTTTGGCTAATGCTTTCTGGGTATCCACTGGCAATCCACAACCTGTGGGTAATGAGCAGCTGTAGTTGAAAGAAATATTAGAGAAAATATTTGGGGAAAAGGTTTTTGTGTGATTAAAAGATTAATGGCTTATAGTCCCTGAACCAGGATGCCTAGTGGCTACAATGGGTGGAAAATCTAAGATGTGTGGTCCCAAAGAAGTAACATTTCCAAATTCTGATTCAACTGTTCTCTGTCCTGCATCCTTTTCTATTGGGAGTTGGGGTGGGGAGATGCACCACCCAGAGGAAGTTTCATGTCAAATGGCATTCCTGCACAATTTCTGATGGTATAGCATAGGGCTGGTCAACTTTGAACAGCCCACAGTCTACATTCAGCCACGGCCCGTCCCCATGGTCCATTTTCAAAAGCGCTGCAGTTCCCGTGGTCTACTTCCAGAAGCACGTGCACCTGCGTACTTTGCTGGTGCTCCTGAGTAGTAGGGTGGAGTCTCCTACAGAGGAGCCAAGCAAGGGTGTGTGGCATGGAGGCGGCAGAAAGTAAGGTAAGGTTAGAAATCCGGACCGTCTGGGTGGGTGGGAGGGCTATATGTACGGCGGAGTGCTTGGGGATATATATTATATATATATATATATATATATATATATATATATATATATATATATATATATATATGCATGTTAGGGTGGATTCGGGTATATTTGTTTTCGTAGATTTTCACGGGTATAGGTATGCATGTTAGGGTGGATTCGGGTTTCTTCCCGTGTAGAAATCTGGTTGTTTTGGTGACGTTTCGACGAGGTCTCACTCGTCATCTTCAGGCTGGTGTTCTGGCTTCTTTCTTCTTGAAGCAAAGCGTGATCTCAGTTGAAGTCCTTCTATAAATACTGCTGGGGGTGTGTGGTTTGCTTGCTCTGTTGCTGATTGTAGGTTCGTTTGTTCTTTTGTGATCTGCTGTGTGGCTGAGGCGATCGTTAAGGGATTAACTGCTGGTGGGTTAGATGGCTGTTTAGAGGCATCCTGTGTGGGTGAGGTGCTGGATGTGTGTCTATCAGCCTTTTGTTTCTTAACGACCTTGGTGATGGGCGTTCTGGCAGCATCCTGGGCTTTGGTGGAGTGGGGTCCTGTGTCTTGTGAATTCATTTTGGTCTGGCTACGTGTCTGTGGTCTCCCAATGTTTTTTTGGCGTGTGTAAGTGTGCTCCATGTGGTGACTGGAGTGGGGTGTAGCAGTAGATGGTGCAGTCGTGGTTTTGTTATTGGATGGTGGTTTCGTTTCATCTGTGGGAAGGGTCTGGGTTTGTGTTTGGTGTGGATGGAAGGTGGTGGCATCTTGTGTCCTTTTGGACCTGGTGTCAGTCTTTGTGACAGAGGCTCGTCTGTTGACCAGGGCTAGTTTCCAGATGTCAGGCAAGCGGGAGGTGTCATCACGTTTATTCATGTTGTTTGGGTGTTTCTCTATTTCAATGGCTTCCATGATTATTCGACTGTTGAAGTGTTCAGTTTTGGAGATGAGTTTGGTTCTTTCAAAATCAATTTCATGACCTGTTGTTTTTATGTGCTGGAAGAGAGAGGAAGATTTTTCTTCTTTTTTGACTGCGTTCTTGTGTTCTGCGATGCGTGCGCTTATTCTCCTGTTTGTCTGTCCGATGTATGTGGCTGGGCAGACTTTGCATGGTATTTCGTAGATTCCTTGGCTTTCTAGCTCAACCTTGTCTTTGGGGTTTCTTAAAATGTTGGCTATTTTTTGGTCGGTGCAAAAGGCTGTCTTGATATTGTGTTTGTGGAGAATTTTGCTGATTTTGTCTGTGGTGCCTTTGATGTAAGGGAGGAGGGCAGTGCCGTTGTTCTCTTCTGTTTCTTGGTTCTTGGGGGGTGTTTCTTTTTGGATTAGTTTGGTGATGGTGTTTTTTTGGAATCCGTTCGCAATTAAAACATTCGAGAGAGTGTGTAATTCAGTTTTTAGGTGGTCTTTGTCAGCGAGGCGTTTGGTTCTGGAGATGAGGGTTTTTGCTACGGAGTTGATCTGTGCAGGGTGGTGGTGTGATTGTGCATTTAAGTAGCGGTTTGTATGTGTTTTTTTCCGGTAGATGGTATGTCCTAAGGAGCCGTCGGGTTTTTTGTAGATTAGGACGTCCAGGAAGGGAAGTTGGTTGTTGGCTTCTATTTCCATAGTGAATTGTATTTTGGGGTGTAGGCTGTTGAGATGTGTGAGGAAGTTGTTCAGTTTATCTTTCCCGTGTGGCCAGATAACAAAGGTGTCGTCAACATATCTGAGCCAGAGTTTGGGTTTATGTTCGGACTTCTGTAACGCGTTGTTTCGCTCTTCACACAAGTGCCCATTCAAGAAGCCTTGACAGCTATCCACAACAAATACAACCCCCCCAAGCACATCCTAGATCTGACCAACCACTGCCTAACCAACACATACTTCATCCACAATGGACAAAGATACAAACAGATAGAAGGAGCACCCATGGGATCACCCCTCTCACCGGTCATCGCAAACCTATATATGGAACACTTTGAAACCAACGCGTTACAGAAGTCCGAACATAAACCCAAACTCTGGCTCAGATATGTTGACGACACCTTTGTTATCTGGCCACACAGGAAAGATAAACTGAACAACTTCCTCACACATCTCAACAGCCTACACCCCAAAATACAATT
This sequence comes from Phrynocephalus vlangalii, assembly GCA_037367305.1. NCBI lineage: Eukaryota > Metazoa > Chordata > Lepidosauria > Squamata > Agamidae > Phrynocephalus > Phrynocephalus vlangalii. The sequence goes on along the minus strand of JAWVWN010003058.1, from coordinate 60,839 downwards.
CACTATGGAAATAGAAGCCAACAACCAACTTCCCTTCCTGGACGTCCTAATCTACAAAAAACCCGACGGCTCCTTAGGACATACCATCTACCGGAAAAAAACACATACAAACCGCTACTTAAATGCACAATCACACCACCACCCTGCACAGATCAACTCCGTAGCAAAAACCCTCATCTCCAGAACCAAACGCCTCGCTGACAAAGACCACCTAAAAACTGAATTACACACTCTCTCGAATGTTTTAATTGCGAACGGATTCCAAAAAAACACCATCACCAAACTAATCCAAAAAGAAACACCCCCCAAGAACCAAGAAACAGAAGAGAACAACGGCACTGCCCTCCTCCCTTACATCAAAGGCACCACAGACAAAATCAGCAAAATTCTCCACAAACACAATATCAAGACAGCCTTTTGCACCGACCAAAAAATAGCCAACATTTTAAGAAACCCCAAAGACAAGGTTGAGCTAGAAAGCCAAGGAATCTACGAAATACCATGCAAAGTCTGCCCAGCCACATACATCGGACAGACAAACAGGAGAATAAGCGCACGCATCGCAGAACACAAGAACGCAGTCAAAAAAGAAGAAAAATCTTCCTCTCTCTTCCAGCACATAAAAACAACAGGTCATGAAATTGATTTTGAAAGAACCAAACTCATCTCCAAAACTGAACACTTCAACAGTCGAATAATCATGGAAGCCATTGAAATAGAGAAACACCCAAACAACATGAATAAACGTGATGACACCTCCCGCTTGCCTGACATCTGGAAACTAGCCCTGGTCAACAGACGAGCCTCTGTCACAAAGACTGACACCAGGTCCAAAAGGACACAAGATGCCACCACCTTCCATCCACACCAAACACAAACCCAGACCCTTCCCACAGATGAAACGAAACCACCATCCAATAACAAAACCACGACTGCACCATCTACTGCTACACCCCACTCCAGTCACCACATGGAGCACACTTACACACGCCAAAAAAACATTGGGAGACCACAGACACGTAGCCAGACCAAAATGAATTCACAAGACACAGGACCCCACTCCACCAAAGCCCAGGATGCTGCCAGAACGCCCATCACCAAGGTCGTTAAGAAACAAAAGGCTGATAGACACACATCCAGCACCTCACCCACACAGGATGTCTCTAAACAGCCATCTAACCCACCAGCAGTTAATCCCTTAACGATCGCCTCAGCCACACAGCAGATCACAAAAGAACAAACGAACCTACAATCAGCAACAGAGCAAGCAAACCACACCCCCCCGGCAGTATTTATAGAAGGACTTCAACTGAGATCACGCTCTGCTTCAAGAAGAAAGAAGCCAGAACACCAGCCTGAAGATGACGAGTGAGACCTCGTCGAAACGTCGCCAAAACAACCAGATTTCTACACGGGAAGAAACCCGAATCCACCCTAACATGCATATAATATATATATATATATATATATAGGCATGTTAGGGGGCACTCGGCTTACTCCCCGTGTAGAAATCTGGTTGTTTTGGCGACGTTTCGACGAGGTCTCACTCGTCATCTTCAGGCTGGTGTTCTGGCTTCTTTCTTCTTGAAGCTTCAAGAAGAAAGAAGCCAGAACACCAGCCTGAAGATGACGAGTGAGACCTCGTCGAAACGTCGCCAAAACAACCAGATTTCTACACGGGAAGAAACCCGAATCCACCCTAACATGCATACCTATACCCGTGAAAATCTACGAAAACATATATATATATATATATATAAAAAATATATATATATATATATAAAATATATATATATATATATATATATATATATATATATATATATATATATGTTTTTAAAATTGTCCCCATCTCTTGACCCCTGTTCAATCATGAGATGGCAGTGGGCCAGGAGGCTGACAGGGATCTGGTGGGTGACTTCTGATGGCCCCGTGGGCTACCGGTCACCCGCGATCGATGCATTGTGCAGGCCTGGTATAGCATTTGTGTTTTGTTCTGTTTTGAGGGGAGGGGGACATTTCATGATTGAACAGGATTTTGAAAATAGGCCTCCTGAATTCTAATTAGAGATGGGGACAATTTTAAAAACAAATTATGTTTTCTGATGAATTTGTTCGATTCATTAACATTTTTCAATTTATAATTGTCATAAATGCAGTCCCCCAATGAAAGGGAAATGAGGACTTCTTAGCAATTTTTCATTCATCAATTTGCTGGGCTACAAAATGGCCCTCAGTGCACCCAGAGACACCAGTTTTGGAGGGAAGCATCCCCTGACTCTCCTCTACATTCCTCCTAAGCTTGGTGAAGATTGAATTTCTAAAATTTCTAAAGAGCACTTTCCTAGGATGCCCCACTGTTTTGGTGTATAACTCAGGTGTCTGAAACCCAATATTTACCAAACTTGTAGGGGTTGTAGAAGAGAGCTGGGATAAACACTTCTGTACATTTGGTGTCTCTAGGTGCCTGGGGCACTTTCCTGGGGGAGCTTTTTATGGGGGGGTGCATAGCTAAGACATCTGAACCCCAATGCTCACCAAACTTCCTGAGCTTGTAGAGGTGAGTCAGGGGAAGGATCCTCACAAATTTTGCACCTTTATGTGCTGGGGTGTGTGTGTGTGTGTATAGAGCATTTTAAATGGGAGATTAATTAATTCATTGATTCAATTCATCATTGGAAATTCATCAATTTGCCAATTTGTCTGCCCCAATGAGTCATTAATCATGATGAATCATCATTTTTTATTCATCCCCATCTCTGTTCATCCATCACTCTATCCATTATACCAAACTGAGTATCTAGCATTCCACTATATGCTGTATAAGGGCCTTTTTACATGACCCCTAAGATCCGCTGGCCACTTAAATTCAGACCAGAGATCTTAGGGGTTCCTCGCTCTTCCTCTGTCCCCACCCCCTCCGCACTTCCTGGTTGCTGGCTGACTGAGGGAGGGAGAAAAAAGAAAGAAAAGAATGCCGTCTTACCTCCGTTTTGTTCCCAGCAGCATACAGATTTCTTAAAGGGGCGGGGCGCAAAAAAAGAACAAACAGAAGCCAGGAGAGCCCCGCACTCACTATCCTTACACCGGATCAAATATTTGTCACATCCAAAAAGCAGGTGCAAGAAAAGTGCAGTTTGGTCGCGCTAAGTGGGCGGGGTCGCACTTAATTGTCTGCAAAGTCCGGAGCTGGTGGGTAAACATTTTTAAGGTCCGGACCTTGCAGCCATTTGCGGCAGAGCTTAGGTGTCGTGTATAAACGCCCTAAGAGTCTTTATATAGCATCTAATAAAGAGTCTTTTACCAGTATGTTGACACTTTCACAAATAATTCCATTTTTGTTGCATTAATAGGCTATTAATGAAAGGAGCAGACAAGCCCACTTCACCATAGACACTTTAGACCACAGAAAAGACCACCTGCAGAATGAACTGCTTTCCACTATATCCAAACCAACATCGGATGTAGTCATAGGATTCATCCATGAAGCACAACCAGCCCAGCACTGCAAAGAGAGGCAAATGAAGTCTGATCTTCTCATGTCCCAGAAACAGTAAGCAGAAGAAATTGGCAGGAGGAAGAAGGATGATGGGACCATGACAGACACATATTAGACATAGAAGAGAGGGGTCGGGGAAGCTATTTATGTATATACTGAAAACCCCTCTCTCAACAAAGGTGCGGGGCTCAGACACAATCTGTCTGCTACTTATCAAGCAATACTTTCATCAATCCTCAAACAAATCACACCTCCACCAGCAATGCCATAGCTAATGACCCATACTTAATATGTGTTGGGAAAGGTTCCATAGAAGGGACATTTCAATCTTTCAAGAAAAGAAGTCCAGTTGCCATAACTCAACTTCCTTTGTCCACCTAGAGCCTATTCAGGTAATGGTCCACCTATGAACCTATTCAGGCTATTGTCCACCTAATGAGCCTGTTCAGGCCTTTGTCTAACTTTTGAACCTATTCAGACCACGGTGTGTGTGGAAATCAAGGTGAACTATAAAATGGAGGACTCGCTACTAACTTTACTCAGACTGATGAAGCTGCTTGGATGAGTAGCAAAACATTTCAATCTTTCAAGAAAAGAAGCCCAGTTGTGATGACTCAACTTTCAAATAAATTCACCTGGATGACTGGGAATGTTCACAGACAAGCAAACATGATATTGTTCCTATTATTACAAAAGACCCATCTTATAAAGAAAGGTATGTCCCTCCCAGAGGACAAAAAGTAAATTAGAAAGTGTTTTTCCCAGAGGAGGAGTGGGCAGCTTCTCAGGGTTAGGGGAGAGCATCTTCTCACCATTCTTGTAAGTTTTGTCGCCTTGAAAAACACCACCCACACCTTCACCTTCCCCAAGACACCAGGGTTCTATAGCATACAAAGAATGCATGGCTTGTTTCTGATTGAATCAGTATAGCATTTCTGTATTTAAAGTAAACAGGAAGGGGGCACTAGGCAGCTGGTCAGCTGGCTGAATTGGTTACCTTGGTATCTCTTGGTGTTCTGTGAGCAACCACTTCATGGGGAAGTTGGCATAAAAGGGTTGTTAATTAAGTGTTGTTGTGTGTATGTTGTGTCATTACAGTTATGACCGACTCTTCGTGACTCCATGGATTTTTCTTGGCTGGAATACTGGAGTGGCTTGCTAGTTCCTAGTCCAGGCGCCTGCAACACCTGGTATTTCCTGGTGGTCTCCCATCCAAGTATTAACTAGGGCTTACCCTACCTAGCTTCCAAAATCAAGTGGACAATTTTAGATAGTAAAGTTGACACTGAAGTGCTGTTTAAGTTAGGGCCTTTTCACACGACCCCTAAGATCTGCTGGTCCCTTAAATTCAGACCAGAGATCTTGGGGGTTCGTTTCTGTTCCTGCGTCCCCACCCCTCAGCACTTCCTGCTCCTGTCGGTGTGAGGGGGAGGGAGGGGGGGAAAGGACAAAAGAAGCCTTTACTAACCTGCCGGTGCCGGTCGAAGTTGCCACGAGCTCCGTTACTTCCTGGTTCCTTCTCAATGGGCTCTTAAAGGGGCGGGAGGAAAAACAACAACAGACAAGCGAGGAGAGCCCGGCACTCTTATCCGCATCAAGGAATTTTCATCTGCTGAGAGCAAGTACATGAAAGGTGCGCTGGGTCGCGCTTATGGGGGCATGATCGCACTTAATTTTCTCTAAACTCCGGAGCTGGTGGGGAAACATTTCTAAGCTCCGGAGCTGGGAGCCATTTACAGCGCAGCTTAGGGGTCGTGTATAAACGCCCTTAGGTTGTTTCCTTGTTCATGACAGAAATGCCACACACACACACACAAAAACAGAATTAATATATACATTGGGAAACATCAAGAGCATTTAGTGAAGCTAGCACCATCTCTTTCATATTACATGCTAAAGGGAAGTGAATCCATAAGCATAGGTGTGAAGTTCCCTGTTCTCCAAACTTACAAAGGATTCTGTCTTGATCCAGTTGTCTTGAGAACAGGAGATTTATTTTTTTAAAAACTGATTTGTTTTCCTTTCTTCCTGCACCTCAAGATAGCTTATCTCCAGTCTTGATCTGCCTGAAGCTAGCCAGCCCAGAAGCTAAGGTGTTCCCTTCTATGGCTGTCTGCAAGTTTATTTAAACTGTTTGTTTTCCTTTCCTTTTTAAGTATGACTGTGAAGGTTATTTTAAAAAAATATTTGCTTCCCCCCCCCTCACTGTTGAGTTTATCTCCCCAATCTCTCTGTGAAGCAGCTAGCTATTAGGTTTCTAGCTTGTTTACAGACGGTTCTTTGCTTGACAGCAAATTGATTGGAAGGTTTGAGGGTCTTTGATTTAGGTCAGCGAGCTCCCTGTTAAATAAAAAAAAGGGAAAGCTCCCCATTATTTACAGCTTTATGAAGCCTTTCATTTCATGATGAAAATTCTTTTAAAATATCTGTTATTAATGAAACAAAATGAAATGAAGACTGAAACGAAATGAAATGAAAGTAAACATTATATTTCTGTTTCATACCCATCTTTAGGCTGGAGGATAGATATTCCTAGTGCTCCTCCTATTTAAAGTGGTGGGCCTTCCACATTATAAACCAGGCATTATCTGCTGGGCTGTCAAAACTGATGAATCCAATAAAGCCTTGGCCAAAAGCAATGGTGGCTCCATGTGGCAAGGTCCATTGTGGGGACACTTTGTTGTCCCGACCCACAAAAAAGGTGTGAAAATCATGCCCACATGACTCAGGGCGACTGAAGGCTTTGGAGCCTTTTAAAAGGCCTCCCACTGCTTCCTCACCCTCTTTCAAACATTAATAAAAGCATCCCTCCCACCCACCCTCCCTGGTGGTAATGAGAATGAGAGTAGTCGGTCGCTTCAGGGCCGGATGGAGATTTTTGACCATTACTATGATTGGCCATCAAGGAATGGTTAGTTTTCACCCATCCCATTCTCATTACTAGGTCAGCTAGGGTCTTTTCTGTCTGATCACAATGGCTGGTAGTGCAAAGTTTTGGCTTTAGGTGAATTTATGGTATAGGTCCCAGTAAGGGGACCGGGCAGCCTTTTAATAGAATATCAGTTCAGGTTAGGGTTAGTTGAGTATTAATAAGGTATTAGCTTGTGGTTAAATTATTTATGGTTGCCTTGGGGGACTTAGTCTCCCCAACTTTGGCAATGTGTTCAATAAGTACAATGGCACATTTCCAGCTAGGAACTCACCTACGTTATTATTGGCCTGAAAGTCAAGTTGATCCAGGCCATTTGTTTACTTGCACTATGGTAGCCCCTCTGAATTGTGTTAATTGATTGTCAATTGAAGATTTAATAAAGTTGTGGCCCAATTTATAACCTAATACTTTGTGTTGTCTATTTATTTCGGGTCTGGGAGTCCAAAGGGAGGCATACAACCAGCAGAACTTGATAGAAAAAGCCCTTGACATATATTTTGCTCACCTATTTTTCTTTTCCTCTAACCACAGTGAAAGGATAAACTCCTTTCCAGAAGGTGAAGTATAAAACCACATGGAAAGAAATCTTGAAACAATGTACTGAGGAAAAATAGACACTAGGAGAATCTGTACTGTGTGGAAGGGACAAAGTTATAGAATCAGCCATGTATAAAAGCAAACAACTCCCAGCTGCCAGAATCCTCAATTTGGCCATCTCTTCCCTCCCCACATTCTCCATTTGCTTGCTCTTCTATGTAGCTGGATTGCCTACCCTACACAAATGAAAAGTATATTGCTCAACCCCTACATATATCATTTCCTGGGCACATTTGCTTCTGTCCAGTTTCTTGCACTTGTCAATAAAACTGCAGTTCCACGGCTAATAATGTGAATGAGTGTTGGGCAAATAAAAGATCATCTTATTGCTCAAGTTCTGAGCAACAAAGCTTCTCTGAGGGAAGAATGCTCTTAAAGAGCCAAGATGAATGAATTTCCCTCAGCACACTCTTCCCCTAATGGGCATCTAAGTACTGCAGCTCCATTTTGTGAACTGTTCATGGTCATAAATAAGAATCAAACAAACATCAATTTATTAGAAAAAAAGCATTCCAGTATTCCTGACTCAACAAATGGGCTGTGGATTCTTTCAGTTTGTAGTGGTCATCCTTGAAAAACATGTTATTGTTCAGGAAGAGCAAAGAGTTCAAGGCAATTTTGGATGCTGCCAATATAATTTCCATTTCTTTTAAATTTCATCTGTAATTTTCAAGATTCCATATGGCCAAATACATGCTTCATAAATCATAAATCAAATATCAAGCAAGCAAGCAAGGACACAAACCAAACAACACTTGAAAAAGTGAAATGGCTTGAATCACTGCTTTTCTCCTTAGAATATCTTCGTGGATCCTCAAATAAGCCAATCCCATTTCACCACAAATTCCAGAAAGATCTGAGAATCAGGAAGCAAGTTCTCTGTCTACCACATATTTCAAACCTGACCCAAGAATTGCATCACAGCACGTGTTATTAGGGCTACTGTGACTTTTTTATTTATCTGAAACTGCTGCTCTTTACATGGTCTAAGACAGGGATGGCGAATCTATGGCAGGCATGCCAAAGGTGGCACATGGAGAGCTTTCGCCTAGCACGTGACATTCTCCCTGCCCCCCCAACTTCCCCCTCCATTGGACCAGCCATGAGGAATTTGCAGAGGAACAGGATTAGGGAAGAAGCAGAGAGGGGAAGAGGCCAAGTCGCTGGGCTCCAGGCTCGAAAAGCAGTGAAAGGAAAAAAGGAAGCGAGTCAAGTGGGAGGGCAGGCGGGCATGTGTGCATGCAGGGGCTGAGCAAAGGGTTTCCTGTGGCTGCAGTGGCTACTCCACACTCACACTCCCTTCATTTCCTGGCCCTCAAGCAGGAGGAGGAAGCCCGGGCGCTCTCCTCATACTAAGGACCGTGTCCCCCTCTTTCCCCCCCCCTCACAGCTCCCCACCCGCTCCCAAGGCAGCTACTGGAAGGCTAAACCAGGGCAAGGGCCTGGTGGCAGCAGCAACAGTAACAGCAGCAGCAGCACCAGCCCACCTCTTCCTCCCTTCACCATCTCCCTCTTCCCGGAGCTGCTCCACCTTCTTCCTCTGCCGCCTCCCCGAGTCCTCGCAAGAGGGTGAGGGTGGCCCATCTCTTCCCCTGCCATGGGGAAATCATGAGGGGTGAGGGCATTCCCCCCACCACACACACACAACACACCACCCACCCCTTTTGCTGGAGCCAGCTAGGCATCTGTCTTCCAGGGAAAAGCTGGCCAGGGAAAAGGGAGCAGGCAGAGTGGCAGGCACTGGGGACAGAAAGGAGCTGAAAGCGAAAGAGCTCTTGGCTGGACAGGTGGCTTCGCCGCCCCCTTTGGAGGCTCTGCATCTTCTTTTGGCCTCTGCTCTCAGCGCTAAGGGATTTTGGCGGGGGGGTGGAGATGACAAAGCACCCTCCTCTTACTGAGCAGCGGGGCAACAGGCACTAACATTCTCCACCCCAAGCTGCAGGTTCATTCTTCATCACCGCCATTGCCCCCGCCTCCTGCTGCTGCCGCCTTCACTACCCGCCTCTGCCGCCATCACCGCCACCATCCCTGCCCCCCGCTCCTGCCCCCATCGCCCTTGCTGCCCTTGCACCCAACCCTGTCCCCCTGCTGATGATGATCCCGACCACCCCCTGCCGCCACCGCCATCCCCATCACTGAGTTTGGGCATTCAGTGTCAAAAAGGTTCGCCAGCCCTGGTCTAAGACATCGCCACTTCCAAGTTATGTAAGAGGAAAAAGTGTGGAACAGTTGATCAGTCCTGCAGCATATTACTTCATGATTCCTCCCCTGCAACATTATCCCCTGATAAAACTTAGTCTGTGTTTAGAAGCTAGAGCCATCCATCACAAATAGCACCCCTCACTTCCTTTCAAGTTCCCTTCTTTTTGTATCAGTGATTTCTTTTATGAAAAGCTTGAGGCCTACTATCTGTACCTCTGTGGTCCTTTCAAATCAAATTATATCAAGACCCTAGGAGTGTTTACAATGTAGTCCACTTTGAGATAATCTCCTGAATCCATCCAGATCTGTCTGATTTTGTTAGGGATCTGGAGTTCTCCTATTGAGAACGTCACCTCTTTAGCAGGTGAAGCTGGAGAAATCCATTTGTTTTTCAGGTAGTTTTGTTCCAAGATTATTAAGAATAATGGTGATGCCATGGGAAATCTCTCTCCAAAATTAACTGGAAGTGTATGACTCCAGCAAGTGGCAGAACACCCAGGTGAGAATATTATCCCCAGGGTAAACTGTGCCTGAGGTACAGGAGATTGTCTCATTGTCTGGAGTTCCACATCCCCTGTCTCAGCCAGAATGGGCCTAATTGAACAATAGGACACCAATCTATGGAACATTGACTCAAGGAGTAAACCATCAAGAGCTTGATGGTCCAGGAAATTGGATCATCAGAACAATTGTGCAAAATCACCCACAATGCAGATTGTGGGAAACCTTGAACTGCTTTCTTATGCATAAAAACTGATGTTGTTGCCTACAGCTGAGCTCCCCTTAATGGCATGATTGTACAATGAAGAGGCATGACCATCACAGTTTTATGGGGGTGTAATAAGGCCACAGCTTTATTTAATACAGCAAACCAGTACCCTGGCTAGGCAATTGGGTCAGATCCATCACATCGGCAGAGCACCCAATCCCTTGGATGCTCCCAGCCACTATGGGACACCTCAGGTTGCCACCCCATTGGTGTCCTGAGCCTCCACTCCACATACAGGTTCCAGGGGGTGTCCACGCCCATCACAGGCAAAGTCATAACTCACTGTCACTGGTCATAAATCATTTTGACAGGTCATAAATCACTGTCACCGGATAATAAATCATTGTCAACAGGTCATAAATCATTTTAAGATGGTTTAAGTTTTGCTTTAGAGCCTAGATCTGTCCCAATGCCTATAGAAAATGCCAAACCCTTCAGTTGTGACAAACATACTAACAATCATCCTATTGACTATGAATACAGTTGCTTAGGGAGGGTGGGCGGGGCTGCTCGGTGACCAGGAGGGAAAAGAGGGGTTGTTTTCCTCGCACCCTCCTTTTTAACTCCTCTGGTACATCCCCTTGGAATGGGGCTTCCCCCTCCTGGTGCCCATTTCCATGTCCGCGTACCACCCTCCACCCCACCTTTTCCCTACCAGACCCCTGGATCCCTTGCTTCCCACGTGTTGGCCACCATCATTCCTTTGTTCAGGGATCCACTCTGGCAACAATCATTGGGCTGATGAATCAGGCCCTCTCCCTTGTACAAATGATCAGGGCTCACTCACACCGTCCAGGGTGAGACCACTGACTGCTAATTTTGGCTTGGCTTCAATAAATCAGATTTAAACAGTTCAGTGTTTACGCTTCCTTATTTTATTTCAGTTTAGTTATTGGACACTGGTTCCAAGCCAAGCACGCACTCAAAAATAATCTGTAAAAACTGGTAACAATGGTAGGCTGTCGGATTGATCCTGCTGTATCATAATCAATTCCAGTGTCTTCTAAACATAAAGTTCTCAGAAGTACTTTACTGTTTCCTTTTCTGGAGGTACCCTATGACTGCTTAGTTTGTCCAGTGCTCCACTGGTTGGCTCTTATTTAGGGAGCACAGTAAGGATTCAAACTTCTCATCCCCTGGATCGACAGCCAGATACTCTAACATGCTTCATCAATAAAAAAAGAGTATTTGTATTGGTTCTAAACCCATAGTTATAGTTGTGTTATATTTTCCTTTGTAGTAACTAGAGATGGGCACAAATAAAAAAATGGTGTTTCATTTGTCGTTTGTCGTTGAGAGGCCCATTTCGTTTCATTTCCATTTTTCGTGATTTTTTTGGGGAAAAGAATCATATTTGTTTTTCGTTTTTCGTTTTTGGTTTCTACTTGCTTTTTGAGCAATTTTAAAGCATTTCCGTGCATGGGCATCCCCCAATGCCCCGAACCAGAGGGAAAACACTAAAAAAATTGATGCTGGCAGAGACACAGTATAGACTAGGTTCGCAGGGAGGCTGCAAAGGCAGCAGCGGGCATTGCGCAGGGTGCAAGGCAGCCGCAGAGTGACTGCACTGCGGGGCAGGGGAGGGTACTCACCGAGAGGTATGCACACACCCACACAGGGAGGCTTCAGGACTGAAGCTAGAGTCGCAGAGACAGCAATCCCACCCTAACTCCCACCAGAGACTGCAAGGAGGACGGGGGCTGCCAGAGATTTTTATGCCCTCTGTGGCTGCCAGACCTGCCCAGTCTGCCACCTGGGCATGCTATTGGTTGAAGTTGTCCAAGAATTTACATGATCCCATCACATGGCTTGCCTCCATGTTGTGGCTGGAGTGGCGGCATCCATTTTGTCATCCTTAAAGGGAAAAGAAAAATACATCGCGATGGGAGAAGACAAAAACAAACGTTTTAAGGACCCCAACCCCTTGGTAGGTAATAATTTCAAATAATTATCGCATTATCGCTGCATTTTTATGGATGTCCAGGGCGTTTTAATATCCAAGAAATCAATATTAGGCATCTGGGAGCCATTTTGGTTCGATGTCCCCTAACTCCCCTTAAAGGAAAAAAATACAGCAATCTGAGAAAAGACATAAATGCACGTTTTAAGGACCCCAACCCCCCGGTAGGTATTATCAGACAGTATAAATAATTATCGCTGTGTTTTTATGGATGTCCAGAACGTTTTTTAACATTTAAAATAGCTCATTTCATTGCACGCCACCAGTAACAAAAAATGAAACGTAACAAACACAATTTTCGCGTTTCTGTTCGTTTCGTTTCCTTTTAATCACAATATTTGTTTGTCATTTTGTTACGTAATGGAATGAATAACGAATAACAGAACCGAAAAATTGTTCGTTTCATGCCCATCTGTAGTTGTAACATTGATGAATCATTTTACTTTGCTCTGCTACCCCTTTTATACGGGTAAAAATATTCCAATTTTAAACCACACTTGATATGAGCAACTGTTCTATGGATTATGCCAGTGAGACACAATCAATAGGAACCCCTGCTGTGCATTTTGTAAAGTAACCTTTTACAGGAGAACCACCCATGGTGTGGAGCTTTCTGGCTTTGTGGAAGTTAATGGCTATGCTCCCATTGACCTTAATGGAGTCAGAAGCATGCCATTTTGAAGCCCCCTCTCAGATCTCTTTCTGTTACTTAATAATTGTTTAGTTCAGACATTGTAGATTCATTCTTGGGATGTAGGGACATTAGATAAAGACAGCCATGTGGAATATAGAAGTGAACAGCAGCTTAGTAGGTCATGTAACATCCAGGGCTTCTGAGGAGTTGTATAATATGCAAATATTTGGGTTGGTAATTTGATCAATAAGGTAAGGAACAGATTAGCTTTTTTTCCTGAACTAGTCTGAGTGCCTTTCTTCTTTCACAGCATTCCTTCTCAGGACAGTATAGCAACCAAACTAAGTTAAGTGCAATGTTTGGGCGAATTTGCAGGATCCTTGCAGATGAAGGCTGGAATGCCATTTCTAACACTCTTATTCAGAAATAACAACACTCTCTTTCTCCCTTCATCCATAGAAACAATTGCTTCTGTGCCCCTGGGATTCCAGCCGTTGAACCATGTCTTAGCCCTGCCATAAGGAGGAATGAGGAAGGTGCCTCAAGGTGTACATTTGGGGCATCATGGAATGGCAGCAGGGTTTGAAACTTTTGTTCATTATTGTTTAATTTTTATGCCATGGAGAAGAGAGAGGTGCTTTTGAATAGTCTGTCTCATGTGTTAAAATAACTATGTACTATAGTTAGGGGATGGAATGAATATTATTTGTCTTGGGCAGAAAAATACTCTAGTCTGCCTCCATATAACCATTTTCTAGTCAGATTCCATCTGTTGTTCTCCCCCCCCCTTTTTTTTGTCACAACCCAGTGGAACGGAATACTGTGAAGCCAAATATTTAGGGCTGGTGTTGCCAGGTCAGCATCATCATATTTCTTTTTAGGCCAATGCCTGAGACCTGGGGGTAACTTCCTGTTGTGTGGTAGGAGGCACTTCTGATGTGATGAAAGTGGGGCCAAACAGAGGGCACTGAGAGCAAAGCTACTGTCTTTCACTGCATCATTTCACTGTGCATTTTTACTGTTGTATTTGACATGGTTCTTTTTCTGTTGCACACGTTTATGGGCCTTTTTACATGACCCCAAAGATCCGCTGGCCACTTAAATTCAGACCAGAGATCTTAGGGGTTCGTCGCTCTTCATCTGTCTTCCTCTGTCCCCACCCCCCTCGGCACTTCCTGGTTGCTGGCTGCCTGAGGGAGGGAGAAAAAAGAAATAAAAGAATGCCTTCTTACCTCCGTTTTGTTCCCGGCAGCATTCAGATCTCTTAAAGGGGCGGGGTGCAAAAAAAGAACAAACAGAAGCCAGGAGAGCCCCGCACTCACTATCCTTACACCGGATCAAATATTTGTCACCATCAAAGACCAGGTACAAGAAAACTGCTGTTTGGTCGCGCTAAAGTGGGCGGGGTCGCACTTAATTGTCTGCAAAGTCTGGAGCTGGTGGGTAAACATTTTTAAGGTCCGGACTTTGCAGCCATTTGTGGCAGAGCTTAGGGGTCGTATAAAAAGGCCCTATGTTAAGCAGCTCCAGTTAGAACTGTAGAAGAGTCACATGCAATACACTGTTGCTTCTACTCAGAGCAGATCTTGCTAGAATCAATAGGAGAAAGAGGATGGTTTTTTTTTATGAATTTGAAGGATGGTGAATGACTGGCAGGTTCACTGACCTTCCGTTCCCACTTATGCTGCTGCTGTTATTTCCCTGAATGACCTTCCGGAAGCCACACAGCAGTGGCATGGCAGTTCAGCAGTTGCTGGTTGGGTGCATTATGTTCTTCTTGCTTTGACCTTTCAAAGCCCCAGGAACGTGACACGTATGTATTGGGCTGTCAACTGCCGTGTCAGCAGAGAAATAAATCAAGCACCGGTTTTGAGTCATTGGAGGACAGAGGAAAGAGAAGTGTCAAGACCAAAATGGCAAAAAAGGAGGGATGCAAATCAGAAAAGGGGACAATTGTCCTAAAAGGAAGACAGTCAGAAGCTGGGGAAGTGAGGGAAATTGAAAAAAGTTGCCATGAACTGAGGGAAATATCCTTTGACAAACAAGAGCCAGCAATGAGAGTGCTTTGTTGACACACGAAGATGGAAGTCAAGGACAGGAAAGGGTGGAGAAAAAGGGAATGGATATATCTTGGTGATTTCATATCACAGCATCAAGGGACAAATGTAGTGGTGCCGCAGGGATGTGACAGAGATGGGAGGCCGTAGGGGCTTTTGTGGTAAAAAAAACGGCTGAGGCAAATAATCTACAGAGCAATTAGGACAGAGTTCTCTGTGCACAGCAAAATGGTACCAAGGTAGCTATGAAGGTACCATTTTCACAGTGCTGAGATATTACTGGGAAGGCCACAGGTAAGCCAGTTGCCTCCTTATATGAACAGGGCAGTAGCTCTTCTTCAGTAGAAGGCTGAAAGCAGGTCTCAGACTCTTATTCTATGCTCCCCTATTTCTGCTTATTATAATATAATACTGGCATAACACAGTGATTCCAGTCTTCAGTTTCATATGTGTATGACTTTATATAGCTCCACTTTGCACAACCTTTTTGAAACACTTCTGGGGATTTCTATAGAAATCTGACCAGAATCTACTAAGAATGCCTCTTTTATATGGTCTCATTTGGACGGAGCTGAGAGGGAGAATTGGCAGCATGGTGGAAATGAAAACAATCTCAAACTCATGTAGCTCTGCTTTTCACAAACTGTGAATAAAAGGTGACATGATTGTTCTAGCATGAGATTGCCTTAAATTGCACTTTGCAAATTACTTTGCTTTTGTTTCGGAATTATTATCAGGAAGGAAAGACATAGCTTCATTTGCAAGCATGATTGTGCTTTGAAGAACTTTCTTCCTGGGAAGGAAAATGATGTAAGCATAGGGGGGGGAGTATTTTGGAGCCTTTTCACACGACCCCTAAACTCCGCCGCAAATGGCTCCCAGCTCCGGAGCTTAAAATTGCTTCCCCACCAGCTCCAGAGTTTACAGAAAATTAAGTGCGACCATGACCACCTAAGCGCGTCCCAGCGCACTTTTCAGGTACCTGCTCTCCAGGGGTGAAAATCCCTGATGCAGATGTAAAGGAGTGAGTGCCGGGCTCTCCTCACTTCTGTTTGTTGTTGTTTTTGCCCCCGCCCCTTTAAAAGACAGGAATCAGGACAACGATGGGGCTCAGGGCGGCTTCGACTGGCAGACGGAGGTGAGCCTGCATTTTTTCCTCTCTTTTTTCTCCCTCCCCTCACGCAGACAGGAGCAAGGAAGTGCGGAGGGGGTGGGAACACAGGAAGAGCAAGGAACCCCCAAGACGTCTGGTCCGAATTTAAGTGGCCAGCGGATCTTAGGGGTCGTGTGAAAAGGCTCTTGGTTAGCATGTGATTTAATGTGCAGCTGGACCACTGGCAGATGGGGCTGCCTTGAGAAAATCTTGGTAACTTCATTTAGGACAAAATATTTCTTTATTTGATTTACCTCCTGCTTTTATCTCAGAGCCAGAACCAAGGCAACTTGGTGATTAAAGAGGCAACTAAAAAAACCTTGTAATGAGTTATAAATAATATACACTGAAATCCACTGAATTGATCACAGGCTTTAAAAACACATTATTTGAAACCATAATAATTCAGAATTATAGCAACCGGCTATTAAAAGCCTTGTCCTTGCCGCCAGTCAGATGTGGAAAGCTTGCCTGAATAGGAAGGTCTATGCCTGCTGCGTGCTGAGATGCTAACCAGGAGTGGCTAAAGGAAACA
This sequence comes from Phrynocephalus vlangalii, assembly GCA_037367305.1. NCBI lineage: Eukaryota > Metazoa > Chordata > Lepidosauria > Squamata > Agamidae > Phrynocephalus > Phrynocephalus vlangalii. The sequence goes on along the minus strand of JAWVWN010003058.1, from coordinate 44,501 downwards.
TACAATTTCTTTTCTTAAATGGCTGCACTGATTTTCAGGGCAAGATTTATTGATGGCTGATCCTAAATGGTGTAGCACCCTGACCACTTGTTTCAAATGAGTCTGTCAGTATTCTTATTCTTCATCTGAGGATCTCATCCAGAACTCCCCCATTGGCTGATGTTGGGTGAGTTGCCTCGGATACCTTATTTTAGTTATTTATTTGACTTACATACTGCACCATCTGGTGTAAAAGCCACATTTGGTCCATTGTAATGCCTTGCACCTAAACAGTAGGATCTCCTCATAGAAACTCATGTTGCATTAAACCTGCTGTAGTTTGTTACCTGGCAAGAACTTTTTGTCTGCCTGCTATTTTAATATGCTTTATTTAAATAACGATAGCAGTTTTATGGTGCAACTCTGATGAATTTAATAACTGTTGTTGGTGCAGCTCTTTACATTGCATTTCTCTTTTAGGCTATTGTGTCATAGTTTTAATCATATATGTTGTTATTTATAACCTATAATGTACCATGTGTCATCCCCAGAGTGATGTTAAGGGAAGTATATTCTTAATTTAAATTTTTTTTACACCCGATAATAATTGTTTTAGAATAAATGTGTGTAGGAGCCATGGGCTACCTACCCCACCAAAACACCACAAAGTTATTTATTGGTTCATCAGTTCATGGGTAGGGGGGTTTTGGCTTGTGGTTCATCAAACCTGACAAACCAGAAACACATATATACCCACCTACTTGCCTCTCTGAACTCCAGCTTTGTCTCAAAAAGAGAGCGCATACATATGGTTAGGGTGTCCCTCAAAAAGATTGGATTAAACTTTTGTTCCAAAGGAATGCAAATTCAAAACTGCACGACTACCACATGACTCAGAGTCAATTTACCTCTACTTCATGGACACCAACACATATTCCAAAATCCTATCTTAATGTAACCTTGCCCTCACTTTGCAAATCAGCTACCTGTATTTTTGAACTAATTGTGAGTAAGAAAACACAAGTTTTGCATTTTTGCTTATGCAAAATAGTTTTCTGGAGTGATCTCTTTCAAATAGTAATGTGATTTTTACCATTTAACAACACACTGTTCAAAGCATATAGTTTAAACCATACTTTACCAATCCCTCCAGACAGGGGTGATTCTGATATGCAGAATCTATGACTTGTCTTTGGTGGTGGTGGTGGGGAACACACTAATTTCCTCTTAAATCAGACTGGAGTATGCAAAACTATCAGGTAGTTGTCCCCTTCATATTTTTGCAACCAAATGGCATATAAAGCCCTTACAAGTAGATTGTTTCAGTGAAATGAGGCTCCCACCCCCATACAGTTTTTTGCTTACTTGGCCTTTAGAAGATGGTCTCTTTTGCCTTTTTTAGATACCATATATACTTGAGTATAAGTCGACCCCAGTATAAGTCGAGGCCCCTAATTTAACCCCCCAAAACTGGGGAAACTTATTGACTCTAGTATAAGTCTAGGGTGGGAAATGCTGCAGGGACTGGCAGCTCTTCCTTTGTGATCTGGGGGAGCGGTGTGTGATATTTAAAATGACTTTTAGCCAACGAAGCAAGTGATTGCCTCGGTGGCTAAAAGTCATTTTAAACATTGCACACCACTCCCTCGTGATGCAGAGTGGGGTCAGAAGAAGTGGCACACAGTGTTTAAAATGACTTTTAGCCACTGACCCAAGCTCTTGCCATGGTGGCTAAAAGTTATTTTAAACATTGCATGCCGTTCCCATGCAATGCGGGGGGGGGGTGTCAGGAAAAGCAGCACACAATGTTTAAAATGACTTTTAACCACCAACCCAAGCATTTGCCTCAGTGGCTAAAAGTATTGACCCGAATATAAGTCAAGGGCCACTGTTTTCAGCCCAAAATTAGGGCTGAAAAACTAGACTTATATTCGAGTATATACAGTAAGCATTTCCTGTACTGTAGATCAGACTCCCAAATTCTACTTTCATTAATGGGCAAGTCTTTGGCTGATAAATGCACACCTAGACCTTTAATTTGCTGAGTACCTCACTTTTTCAGTAAATGGATGAATGAAATCCAGTAGGCAAGTAAAGCATAGGTTGTCTCTCAAATCTTAACAAACTGCTATTTGAGATTAAACATAAGAATTTATAGCATTTGTGATTACATGACCACACCTGTTAAATAAGAAAGTTTGGAAATGCAAGGGTTTTTTTTTTTTGACCCTCAAACAGGAAATGGAATCATTGGGCACATTGTCTAGAGAAAATTAGTCATATTTAAACTCCCTGCAGAAATCAATGCATTTAAGTACTTAAAACTCTGTGCCTAAGTCTCATTGATTGTATCCATTGATTATATTGTATAAGCAGATATACAAGGCGATAAAAGTTCAGAATACAATCAGTGGTAAACAGCAGGCAGAGCAAAGTCACCATTGAGACGCATGATTACTGGCCTAGGCAGTATTTTATGCTACTGGTTACTTCTAAGTTAGAACAATGCAAAATCTGGGAAGAAAGTCTATATTTTGAACGTTTACTATTGGCAGTTACTCTCTTTTCTGCAAGACACACATTAAAAGAAAGAAATGTGTGTGTGTGTGTGTGTGTGTGTGTGTGTGTGTGTGTGTGTGTGTGTGTGTGTGTGTGTGTGTGTGTGTGTGTTATCTTTCATCACAGAAGGGATGAGCTCTGTTTATTTCAAAATCTCCTTCCGTTTGAAGAAAAGGACACTCTGCCGTTGCCCAGAGGGAATTCTATTCTTAAGTTCATTTTTTTTAAAAAATGAAGCTGACTACCCTCATAAATGAAAGTGACTGTATACAGGCACTTTGCCTTTAGGTTGCCTTTTGAAAAGCAAACAAAGATATAAACCTTGCTTTCAGGGATAGAAGTGCTTTTGGAGTTTTATTTGCAATCTCCCCATGCTATCTGTGGTTGGTGTGATAGGGAGGAACCTTTCTGGGCTGGAGTGATTGTCTGTCTACCCAGCACTAACCAATAGTTTCTTTTAGCATCTAATTTGAAAGAGAGCCCTGCCTATCTGCTGAGTGCTCTTCTCCCCCTTTCTTAGTCTGTTGGTTACAGTTGTTTCTTTGGGCGTTTATACACGACCCCTAAGCTCTGCCACAAATGGCTGCAAGGTCCGGACCTTAAAAATGTTTACCCACCAGCTCCGGACTTTGCAGACAATTAAGTGCGACCCCGCCCACTTTAGCGCGACCAAACAGCAGCTTTCAGGTACCTGCTTTTTGGATGTGACAAATATTTGATCCGGTGTAAGGATAGTGAGTGCGGGGCTCTCCTGGCTTCTGTTTGTTCTTTTTTTGAGCCCCGCCCCTTTAAGAGATCTGAATGCTGCCGGGAACAAAACGGAGGTAAGAAGGCATTCTTTTCTTTCTTTTTTCTCCCTCCCTCAGGCAGCCAGCAACCAGGAAGTGCGGAGGGGGGTGGGGACAGAGGAAGAGCAGGAACCCCTAAGATCTCTGGTCCGAATTTAAGTGGCCAGCGGATCTTAGGGGTCGTGTAAAAAGGCCCTTTGGGTGCTATTTTACCAGCAGTTTGATCTGGTTTTTACTTGCACGTAATCCAGCTCAAAAATATGTGTCCCCACAACCATCAAGTTTTTTTTTTTAAAAGAAAACCCAGTAACATCCCCTTCAATGGGTTGAACCAAGCTTTCCATGACCTACGGGTGATGTTGGGTATTTTTTAAATGCACTTTTCCAACCTCGCATAGGTATGTGGGGATGCTGATTATCCGGGTTTTCCCCCTTCCTCTTTTGCCCTGTTAGGTGATGCTAGTTTCTTTTTTTAAAATTTAAAACTACTAATTTGGCTTTCCGTTTTATTTTTTAAAGCTTTTTTTTTGCCAGCCCCAAGCCCACACTACAGCTGATGAGCACTTGGGGCTCAGCCAAAAAGAAAAAGAAAAAAGAAAAAGAAAAAGAAAAAGAAAAAAGTTTTAAAATCGCCATGGGATAGGGGGAAAGGAGGTATTTTTAAACTTTTTTTGGCTGAGGAAAAAAGTTTTGGGGCTGGGGAAAAAGTTTAAAAATCACTGCTCCCCCCCCCCCACACTTTATAAGATGAGGGAAAGGAGGGTGTTTTTATTTTTGGCTGAGGGAAGCACCTATGGGATGGGGGAAGCATCTATGGGATGATGGAAAAGGAACAATTTTAAAATGGGTGCTTGGGGCTCAGCAAAAAAACAAACAAAAAACTTGGGGCTGGCAAAAAGTTTAAAAATCATTTAAGTTTAAAAAGTTTAAGTTTAAAAGTTTAAGTTTAATAGTTTAAGTTTAAAAGGTTTAAGTTTAAAAAGTTTAAGTTTAAGTTTAAAAAGTTTAAGTTTAAAAAATTTAAGTTTAAAAAGTTTAAAAGGACCTTTTTTTGTTGGGCCCCAAGCATTGCATGCACCTATGGGATGGGGGAAGTACCTATGGGGTGGGGGGAAAGGAGGCATTTCTAAACTTCTTTTTGCTGAGCCCCAAGTGCTGATCAGCTGTAGTGTGGGCTTGGGGCTGGCAAAAATAAAAAAGTTTTTAAATTGCTCTCCCCCACCACCCCATACAGCGCTTGGAGCGCAGCAAAAATACAAAAACAAACCCCCACTCCTCCCCCCCACCTAATGGAGTGGGGGGAAAGGAGCAATTTTTAAACATTTTTTGCCAGCCCCAAGCTGATGGGTGTTTGCAGCTCAGCCCCCCCCAAAAAAGATGTAAAACTATCTTTATTTTAAAAAATGCATCTTTTGCCCATGTGATAGCACCCTTTGATGTTGACTTGTTCAGTTGATTGCTCATATGAGATCTGTAAAAAAACCAGCATGCACAAGTCTGTAATTTTCAAGCAATTGTGAGTAAGAACTTGTTTTTTAAATTCTTTCTTCTGTAAAGGTCTGTGAGTGAGTTATTTATACTTTTAAATGGTAGTTAAAGAAAAATGGGTGGACTACCCTGGGAACTTGGAGATCTTCTCTCCCTTGATTCTCTATACTTCAACTACATTGAAAAGGGAATTCTGCAAGAAATTCAGAACTGCAACAAGTGTTGTGTTTATGCTCGGGGGCATTAAACTGTAAGGGACATAATTTTGGTTCTGGTGGTGGGTTGTTGCTGTCATGATTCTTATTAATGTTGCTATCATTTGCATCTATATCCCACCCTTCCATTACTCAGTAGTGCTGAAGGCAGCTTACAGTCATCATGAAATAAAAAACAAGGACAGAAGTAACAATAGAAAAAAATAACAATAGAATCATCAAAATCAAATAAAACCAATATAATCACAAAGTGGTTAAAATGAAATAATGGTATTTTTAAAAAATCATTTATATTTCTCATTTTTGTTCCACCCTTCTCCTGGTGAAGGGAGCCAGCATGGCTCAGATGTTATTAAGAAACAAGCCAACTGAAAGCACAGTAAATTATTACATTAAAAAGCAATTAAACATATAGGAATATTAAAACAATTAGCTTAAAGCTGTTCAAAACACATTAAAACCCCATTAAAACCTAAGGATGACAGTGGGCATGTGCCGCATCCAAAAATCAAAAGCCTTTCTTTGCCCAATTCACATGTTAAAAGCCTGCCAAAAAGGGAAGGCCTTCATTTCTGTGCTGGTAGATAAGAAGGTAAGAACCTGGCCTCACAAGGGAAGGCATTCTACCACCTGGGAGCAGCCATTGTCTTTTGTGTCCTCGACAAACCTGTCTGCCGAGGTGGAAGAGCTGAGAGAGGATCCCGGACTATGACTCTAATTTGCCAGCGGGCGCAGCCCCTTCTACAGCAGTCTCATCAGGACTTAATTTCAGCTTCCCTGACTAGTCCATTATTGAATCCAGGCAGCATTCAAAAGTATTGACTTCTTCATCTGCATTAGAGTTGGATGTCCTCGATGTATTGGGGGCACTTTGCTCCAAAGCTTACTCCAAAGCTTTGAATGACCTTTCTCACTCTGAGACTACACTTGTGGCTTGCTCCACAGCATATTTTACACTTTTATTCAAAATATATAATCATATCAATTAGGGATGGGCACAAAATGAAAAAAACAAAATGCTGTTTCTTTGTGTCGTTATGTAATGAAATGTAACAAAACAAAAAGACACGAGGAAGCAGCATTTCATTACAGACAAAACAACATGGTGTGGGTTTTTTTGCTGAAGCAAACCATTTTGTTCCATCTGTAAGCCACTTGGGGGAGGGAAAAAGTTTTTTAAGAAAAGCTCTGGGCTTTTTCAAAAACTTTTTCCCCACCCCAGCACCCATCAGCTGGCAGGTGGGGCTTGGGGGGAGGGAAAAAAAGTTTTTTTAAAAAAAAGCCCAGGGCTCTAGGAAAGCATGTCTGAAGCATGCCTGCAATCACTATTTTGGAGTACATAGTTTTATGTACTCAAAAATAGTGATCACAGGCATGATTCTGCACAAAAACCTCATGATCTTCCCTGTAAGCCCCCCAAATTTGGAGAGGTTTTGGTTTCAGGGGGCTGAGTTATTAAGCTCCAAAGAGGGTTCCCCAGGAAAAAATTCCAATTCAACAAGAAAACTGCAATAACCACACGCCCCTAAGGGTGCTGTTGCTACTGGACTAGGCCTGGAGGAGTTGCCTTTCCTCTTCGACTGCTCCTTTTCCTGCTACTCTGGTGTCGGTGAGAGGGACACCTGGAGGAGCAGAGCCGGACAACATCAGAAGGGCGGGGCTGAAGAAGAGGGACTCCCACCTAAGGCTTTTTAGCTGAACTCAGCTCCTGGCAGCCATAACATCACCCAGCAAACACTCTTGCTGCTACTGCTGCTGGGCTAAGCCTGGAGGAGTTGCCTTTCCTCTTCAACTGCTCCTTTTCCTGCTGCTCTGGTGTCGGTGGGAGGGACGCCTGGAGGAGCGGAGCCGGACGGCATCGGAGGGGCGGGGCTGGGGAGGAGGGACTCCCACCTGGGGCTTTTTGGCTGGCCTCAGCTCCTGGCAGCCACAACATCGTCCAGCGAACACTCTTGCTGCTGCTGCTGCTGGACTAGGCCTGGAGGAGTTGCCTTTCCTCTTCGACTGTTCCTTTTCCTGCTACTCTGGTGTCGGTGAGAGGGACACCGGGAGGAGCAGAGCCGGACAACATCAGAAGGGCGGGGCTGAAGAAGAGGGACTCCCACCTAAGGCTTTTTAGCTGACCTCAGCTCCTGGCAGCCACAACATCATCCAGCAAACACTCTTGCTGCTGCTGCTACTGGACTAGGCCTGGAGGAGTTGCCTTTCCTCTTCAACTGCTCCTTTTCCTGCTACTCTGGTGTCAGTGAGAGGGACACCTGGAGGAGCAGAGCCGGACAACATCAGAAGGGCGGGGCTGAAGAAGAGGGACTCCCACCTAAGGCTTTTTAGCTGAATTGTTAGGTGCATGTGTTTTTTGTTTTTGTTTGTAATTTTTTGCTTTTTGTTTTTTGCCATTAGGTGTAGTTGGTTGGGACTCACAATGGAACTGAAAGAACAGGAAGGGGGGAGGGCAATGGAGGGGGCAGCCATTGAAATTGTGCTGGGTAGGGGAAGGTATGGTGGTAGGAGTGGAACATGCCTGCGTAGGAGAAGAGGGGTTAGATATTTTACATCTATCCCCTCTTCTGGTCCCACTTCTAGCCAGAAGGAATCAGGTGACCATGTCAGCGAGCCCACGGGCCACATGGTGCTGTTGTTAAATGCCAGGTCAGTACAAAATAAGACCACCCTCATCCATGATGTCATTTTGGATGAGGGTGCTGACCTGGCATGTATTACTGAGACCTGGGTGGGAGAGGAGGGTGGAGTCCCCCTTTCCCAGCTATGCCCACCTGGGTACTCAGTCCAGCACCAGTTTCGCCCGGTGGGCCGGGGAGGTGGATTTGCTATAGTCTACAGGAGTTCCATTTCCTTGGCCAGGCTTCCTGTTTCCTTGGGAAAAGGTCTGGAGGGCCTGTATTGTGTGTTGGGCTCACGAGACAGATTGGGGATTCTGTTGGTGTACCGCCCACCCTGCTGCATTCCAACAGTCTCCCTGCCTGAGCTGACAGAGGTGGTCTCGGAACTGGTGTTGAAGACCCCCAGACTGTTGGTACTGGGGGATCTCAACATCCATGCCGAGGCTACCTTAACTGGAGCAGCTCAGGACTTCATGGCCGCCATGACAACCATGGGGCTGTCTCAACATGTCATCGGCCCAACACACCAGAAGGGCCACACTCTAGACTTAGTTTTCTCAACGGGACTGGGGGATGGTGGTTTGGATGTGGAGGGGTTGGCTTTGACTCCATTGTCATGGTCAGACCACTTCCTGGTCAAGTTTAGGCTATTAGCTACTCCAACCCTCTGCAAGGGTGGGGGATCCATTAAGTTGATCCGCCCTCAGAGACTAATGGATCCGGATGGTTTCCTGAAAGCTCTGGGGGATTATCCAGCTGACATGATCGGCGCTCCTGTCAAAGCTCAGGTCACCTTATGGAATAGGGAGATGACCCGGGCAGTTGACATGATCGCACCTAAGCGCGCTCTCCCCCTACGCAGAGCCCGGACAGCTCCATGGTATACATCTGAGTTGCGGGCAATGAAGCGGGAGGGGAGACGGCTGGAGCGCAAGTGGAGAAAATATCGCAGTGTCTGATCAAACACGGCTTAGAGCCCATTATCGAGCCTATTCCGTGGCTATACGGTTGGCGAAAAGGCAGTATTTCGCCAACCGTATTGCTTCCTCAGAGTGCCGTCCAGCGGAGCTGTTTCGGGTGGTCCGGGAACTTCTTCAGCCAGGAGATAGGGTGGAGGCCCAGGACCATTCGGCGGCACGCTGTGAGGAGTTTGCTGTTCACTTTGAGGGAAAAATTGCTCAGATTCGCAGTGAACTGGACTCCACCATTGATACAGTATCAAGGGATGTGTCCAGTGCACCGTGCTTAGGTCCAGTGTTATTGGATGAGTTTCGATTGTTGAGACCCGAGGATGTGGACAGGGTGCTTGGATCTGTCCGTTCCACCACCATGCTGCTCGACCCTTGCCCTTCTGGCTAATTGAAAGATCTGCCAAGGGGTTCGCACCTGGGTCCAAGAGCTGTAAATGCCTCTTTAAGAGAGGGAGTGGTCCCTGCTGCCTTAAAAGAGGCAGTAATCAGACCACTCCTAAAAAAACCTAACCTGGACCCAGGACTGGTGGTCAACTACCGACCAGTAGCGAACCTCCCTTATTTGGGCAAGGTGTTGGAGTGGGGGGGTGGCCGGACAGCTCCGGGCGCTGCTGGATGAAACGGATTTTCTAGATCCATTTCAATCTGGTTTCGGGCCCGGGTTTTGGAACAGAGACTGCCTTGGTCGCCCTGTACGATGACCTTTGCCGGGAGAGGGGACAGGGAGAGTGCAACCCTGTTGATACTCCTGGACCTCTCAGCGGCTTTCGACACCATCGACCATGGTGTCCTTCTGGATAGGCTGGCCAGGTTGGGAGTTGGAGGCACCGCTTTGCGGTGGTTCCGATCCTTCCTGGCTGACCGTGTCCAGAAGGTGGTGCTGGGGGATAGTAGCTCTGCCCCTTGGCGTTTACGTCATGGGGTTCCACAGGGCTCAATACTATCCCCCATGCTGTTTAACATCTACATTGGAACCGCTGGGAGAGGTCATCAGGAGGTTTGGGCTGAGGACTCAGCAATATGCTGATGATACTCAGCTCTACCTCTCGTTCTCCACCAATCCAGGTGAGGCGGTTTCTGTTCTGAACTCGTGTCTGGGCCAGATAATGGACTGGATGAGGGTTAATAAATTGAAACTCAATCCAGACAAGACGGAAGTGCTGTTAGTGGGTGCTTCGTCACACAGGCTAGAGGGCCACTTCCCTGTTCTGGATGGGGTTGCACTCCCCCTAAGGGACAGGGTCCGTAGCTTGGGGGTGCTCCTGGACCCCGGTCTAACTCTGGAAGCCCAGGTGGACTCGGTGGCCAGGGTGCCTTTCTCCAGCTGCGGAATATATACCAGCTGTGCCCCTACCTAGATGAACAGAGCCTCATGACAGTTACACATGCACTGGTAACATCCCGTATTGATTACTGTAATGCGTTTTACGTGGGGCTGCCTCTGAAGACGGTTCGGCGATTGCAACTGGTTCAGAATTGTGCGGCACGGCTGGTGAGTGGTAGGGCCACCAAGGAACACATCACGCCGATTCTATATAACCTACACTGGCTACCAGTTGCTGCCCGAGCCCAATTCAAAGTGCTTGTTTTGACATATAAAGCCCTAAACGGCTTAGGACCTAGATACCTGAAGGACCGCCTCCTTCCATATGAACCTACCCGGCAATTAAGATCTAGTCAGGGAGCCCTCCTGAAAGAGCCATGCCTTAAGGAGGTGAAGCGGATGGCTTGCTGGAATAGGGCTTTTTCAGCAACTGCCCCCAACTATGGAATACCCTCCCATATGAGACTCGCCTGGCACCGACGTTGCTAACATTTCGGCGCCAGTAAAAACCCTCCTATTCCAAAAGTTTTTTAACTAATGATGTGGGCCCTGATGGCAATTTTAGTGATGTGTTTTTAATGTTTCGTATTTATTGCATCTACATGTTTTATTGTTTCTAATTTTATGTATTTTGATGTTTTAAAATGTTTTATTCTGATTTTGAGCTCCCCAAGACCCTTTTGGGAGGGGGGGCAACAAGCTAAATAAATAAAAAAATAAATAAAAAAAAAATAAATAAAAATAAAAAAATGGCTTGGCTTCCTTCAATTAAATGATTTTTTCCCAGGGGCACCCTCTTTGAGATTATAAATTCAGTCCCCCGACCCCCCAAAACCCTCCAAAAATTTTAGGGCTTTCAAAAAGACCAATGAAGGCCCCCTCCCTTTTTGGGGCTGTACATGGCGGGAAAGGGGGGTGGGGGCCAAAGAACTAAGGGTACCCGTTAACCCCCCGCCCCCCCGCATAAGCGTTATGAAAGCCATGTAAAATGAAAGTAAATATTACTGCCATAAAAGTGGGAAGGTAAAACAGTGTTTTCCTTGCATCCATGCATCCCCATGCCATGGATTTGTACAACACGGCATGCATCATTATGAATACAAGATGAGCACTTGCCCCTAGATTCGGACATGACCTAGCACCATGTGTGGAGGAGCCTTTACCTTACATGGCTGTGAACCATTTTTGGAGTGCATAAAAACATTATGTACTCAAAAATAGGGTTCAACTACCATAAATGGCATGGAAATCATGGCAAAGCTTCATTGGACATTGTCACTGTAGGCCTCCTAAAATTTGGAGAGGTTTGGGGGTCCCAGGGGCTGAGTTAACTAAGCTCCAAGCGGGTGGCTCATAGGGGAAAAACATTCCCTAATTGAAGGAAGTCAAAAGCCACTACATCTCTTGACCCTTGTGAGGGGTGCTATTGTGGTTAGAATGATTTTTTTTCCTAGGGACACCCCTTTTGGAGCATAATAACTCAGACCATCTGATCCCTAAATCTAGACCCAAAATATTGAGGCTTGAAAGGAAGAGCCTTGAGGAAGTTCCCCTGCCATTTTGGGTTCCTCTGGATGAATCATTTTGTTCCTAGAGGGAAAAATAGTGTTTTCATTTCATGAACAAAACATGTTTTTTTCTGTAATGAAGTAATCTTGGTTATAGTAACAAAATTACAAAACATAGCATATTCATTTTTCATATTGTGTCCCATCTCTAATCAGTACACTGATTTTTAGTACAATCTCATCCTGCATTGCTAGCAAGAAATAAGGATGCCAAACTCTACATAGCAAAGGGCTACCTGAATGTTGACCAATGACTGCAGGCAATGCTATTGTGCAGCATTTTCCTTTTTAGAAAAGAAAAAATGCAATATATTCATAAACCAGTGTTTTTTTGGAATTACCACAGTTGAATGGTGAAGAAGACTAATCCGAGCTGAAAAGACATCAACAGATTAAGCATCAGCTCAAGGGAGCCATGCCATTCCTCAGGTCTCAGGATTTATGCCCTGATCAACAAAAACCACTTTGAGGTTATAAGGTAGAAGGTAGAAAAGGGATTAGAGTTAGGATTCAGTCATGAGTGGAGCTGAGTTTCTTAAGCTATGTGCAGTTAACGAGGTAAAGCCCTCTGCAGGTAGCAGGAGAGAAGTCATGAGGATCTTTTGAAGAGAGAGATACACTACTAGGGAACGCAGCATGTTTTGCGGCTGTCTGAAAGTCAAGGCAGGTTGAATGAGACATGAGAATCGTCTGCCCCATAGCTTGTTAAATCTTTAATGTTTTTGTCTGCAGAAGTGGTTTTTTTGTCAGGGTACCAAAAGTCTGTTCCCTGTGTTCAGCATTATTTTTTTAAAAAAGTATTTGTCATAGTATAAAATAAAGCTTTTCAAAGCTTATTGTTCCAACACACCAGAAGGGCCACACTCTAGACTTAGTTTTCTCAACGGGACTGGGGATGGTGGTTTGGATGTGGAGGGGTTGGCTTTGACTCCATTGTCATGGTCAGACCACTTCCTGGTCAAGTTTAGGCTATTAGCTACTCCAACCCTCTGCAAGGGTGGGGGATCCATTAAGTTGATCCGCCCTCAGAGACTAATGGATCCGGATGGTTTCCTGAAAGCTCTGGGGGATTATCCAGCTGACATGATCGGCGCTCCTGTCAAAGCTCAGGTCACCTTATGGAATAGGGAGATGACCCGGGCAGTTGACATGATCGCACCTAAGCGCGCTCTCCCCCTACGCAGAGCCCGGACAGCTCCATGGTATACATCTGAGTTGCGGGCAATGAAGCGGGAGGGGAGACGGCTGGAGCGCAAGTGGAGAAAATATCGCAGTGTCTGATCAAACACGGCTTAGAGCCCATTATCGAGCCTATTCCGTGGCTATACGGTTGGCGAAAAGGCAGTATTTCGCCAACCGTATTGCTTCCTCAGAGTGCCGTCCAGCGGAGCTGTTTCGGGTGGTCCGGGAACTTCTTCAGCCAGGAGATAGGGTGGAGGCCCAGGACCATTCGGCGGCACGCTGTGAGGAGTTTGCTGTTCACTTTGAGGGAAAAATTGCTCAGATTCGCAGTGAACTGGACTCCACCATTGATACAGTATCAAGGGATGTGTCCAGTGCACCGTGCTTAGGTCCAGTGTTATTGGATGAGTTTCGATTGTTGAGACCCGAGGATGTGGACAGGGTGCTTGGATCTGTCCGTTCCACCACCATGCTGCTCGACCCTTGCCCTTCTTGGCTAATTGAAAGATCTGCCAAGGGGGTTCGCACCTGGGTCCAAGAAGCTGTAAATGCCTCTTTAAGAGAGGGAGTGGTCCCTGCTGCCTTAAAAGAGGCAGTAATCAGACCACTCCTAAAAAAACCTAACCTGGACCCAGGACTGGTGGTCAACTACCGACCAGTAGCGAACCTCCCTTATTTGGGCAAGGTGTTGGAGTGGGTGGTGGCCGGACAGCTCCAGGCGCTGCTGGATGAAACGGATTTTCTAGATCCATTTCAATCTGGTTTCAGGCCGGGTTTTGGAACAGAGACTGCCTTGGTCGCCCTGTACGATGACCTTTGCCGGGAGAGAGACAGGGAGAGTGCAACCCTGTTGATACTCCTGGACCTCTCAGCGGCTTTCGACACCATCGACCATGGTGTCCTTCTGGATAGGCTGGCCAGGTTGGGAGTTGGAGGCACCGCTTTGCGGTGGTTCCGATCCTTCCTGGCTGACCGTGTCCAGAAGGTGGTGCTGGGGGATAGTAGCTCTGCCCCTTGGCGTTTACGTCATGGGGTTCCACAGGGCTCAATACTATCCCCCATGCTGTTTAACATCTACATGGAACCGCTGGGAGAGGTCATCAGGAGGTTTGGGCTGAGGACTCAGCAATATGCTGATGATACTCAGCTCTACCTCTCGTTCTCCACCAATCCAGGTGAGGCGGTTTCTGTTCTGAACTCGTGTCTGGGCCAGATAATGGACTGGATGAGGGTTAATAAATTGAAACTCAATCCAGACAAGACGGAAGTGCTGTTAGTGGGTGCTTCGTCACACAGGCTAGAGGGCCACTTCCCTGTTCTGGATGGGGTTGCACTCCCCCTAAGGGACAGGGTCCGTAGCTTGGGGGTGCTCCTGGACCCCGGTCTAACTCTGGAAGCCCAGGTGGACTCGGTGGCCAGGGGTGCCTTTCTCCAGCTGCGGAATATATACCAGCTGTGCCCCTACCTAGATGAACAGAGCCTCATGACAGTTACACATGCACTGGTAACATCCCGTATTGATTACTGTAATGCGTTTTACGTGGGGCTGCCTCTGAAGACGGTTCGGCGATTGCAACTGGTTCAGAATTGTGCGGCACGGCTGGTGAGTGGTAGGGCCACCAAGGAACACATCACGCCGATTCTATATAACCTACACTGGCTACCAGTTGCTGCCCGAGCCCAATTCAAAGTGCTTGTTTTGACATATAAAGCCCTAAACGGCTTAGGACCTAGATACCTGAAGGACCGCCTCCTTCCATATGAACCTACCCGGCAATTAAGATCTAGTCAGGGAGCCCTCCTGAAAGAGCCATGCCTTAAGGAGGTGAAGCGGATGGCTTGCAGGAATAGGGCTTTTTCAGCAACTGCCCCCAGACTATGGAATACCCTCCCATATGAGACTCGCCTGGCACCGACGTTGCTAACATTTCGGCGCCAGGTAAAAACCCTCCTATTCCAAAAGTTTTTTAACTAATGATTGTGGGCCCTGATGGCAATTTTAGTGATGTGTTTTTAATGTTTCGTATTTATTGCATCTACATGTTTTATTGTTCTAATTTTATTGTATTTTGATGTTTTAACTGTTTATTCTGATTGTGAGCTGCCCAGAGACCTTTGGGTAGTGGGCGGCATACAAGCTAAATAAATAAATAAATAAATAAATAAATAAATAAATAAATAAATAAATAGTGGCTTGGCTTCCTTCAATTAGAATGATTTTTCCCCTAGGGGCACCCTCTTTGGAGATTAATAATTCAGTCCCCTGACCCCCAAACCTCTCCAAATTTCAGGGGCTTACAAGGAAGAGACCAATGAAGGCCCCCTGCCATTTTGGTGCTGATACATGGCTGTGAATGGGGGTGTGGTGGCTCAAAGAACTAAGGCTACCACTGTTAACCCCAGCTCCTGCCAACATAGCAGTTTGAAAGCATGTAAATGAAAGTAAATAGTACCGCCATAAAAGTGGGAAGGTAAAACAGTGTTTCCTTGCATCCATGCCATCCACATGGCCATGGATTTGTACAACACTGGCTCTTCAGTTTGAATACAGAGATGAGCACTGCCCCTAGATTCGGACATGACTAGCACGCATGTGTGGAGGAGCCTTTACCTTACATGGCTGTGAACCCTATTTTTGAGTGCATAAAAACATTATGTACTCAAAAATAGGGTTCACTACCATATATTGGCATGGAAATCATGGCATAGCTTCATTGGACATTTCACTGTAAGCCCCTAAAATTTGGAGAGGTTTGGGGGTCAGGGGCTGAGTTACTAAGCTCCAAAGCGGGTGCTCATAGGGGGAAAAAACATTCTAATTGAAGGAAGCAAAGCCACTAATCTCTGACCCTTGGGAGGGGTGCTATTGTGGTTAGAATGATTTTTTTCCTAGGGACACCCCTTTGGAGCATAATAACTCAGCCCTCTGAACCCTAAATCTACCCAAATATTGGAGGCTTGTAGGGAAGAGCTTGAGGAAGTTCCCCTGCCATTTTGGTTCCTCTGGGATGAATCATTTTGTTCCTAGAGGGAAAAATAGTGTTTCATTTCATGACAAAACATGTTTTTTTCTGTAATGAAGTAATTTGTTATGTAACAAAATTACAAAACAGCATTTCATTTTTCATTTTGTGCCCATCTCTAATCAGCACTGATTTTAGTACAATCTCATGCCTGCATTGCTAGCAAGAAAAAAGGATGCCAAACTCTACATAGCAAAGGGCTACCTGAATGTTGACCATACTGCAGGCATGATATTGTGCAGCATTTCCTTTTAGAAAAGAAAGAAATGCAATATATTCATAAACCAGAGGTTTTTTTGAATTACCACAGTTGAATGGGAAGAAGACTATTCCGAGCTGAAAAGAACATCAACAGATTAAGCATCAGATCAAAGGCAGCCATGCCAGTCCTCAGGTCTGCAGGATTTATGCCCCTGAGCATCAAAAACCACTTTGAGGTTAGAAGGTAGAAGGTAGAAAAGGGGATTAGAGTTAGGAGTCAGTCATTGAGTGGAGCTGAGTTTCTTAAGCTATGTGGAGTTAAAGCGAGGTAATGCCCTGCAGTTAGCAGGAGAGAAGTCAGAGGACTTTAGAAGAGAGAGATACACTAGGGAAAGCAGCATGTTTTGCGGCTGTTGGAAAGTCAAGGCAGGTGGAAAGAGACATGAGAAGCGTTGCCCCATAGCTGGTTAATCTTTATTGTTTTTGTCTGCAGAAGGTGGTTTTTTTGTCAGGGTCCAAAAGTCTGTTTCCCTGTGTTCAGCATTTTTTTAAAAAAAGTATTTGTCTTAGTATAAGCTTTTCAAAGCTTATTGTTTTAGAGAAACTCAGTTTCTGAATCTCATGCTTGGCCATTTGACCACAGCTACCATGCGGGTTCTAAGAGCCTGTTAAGTGTGTTTTCTGCAAGGGGATAGTGATAGCTTGGGTGAATGAGGTTTTGACATGGGGACCCTTCTCTGGAACCTACTGTGTCAAATCCTGACCTCTAGCGGCTTCTCAGCAATTTCCTCTCAAGAAAGGCCCAGGAAGTAGCCCCATTGCACCCACAGAAAGGCTGAGTGATGTAACTGGGCCAAACTCGCCATGTTTTTTTATTCTGCTCTCTAGACATGGGTGTTCTCTAATTGTATACAAATGCGAAGCTCAGTGCCACAGATGCCATCATGATCCAGTCCCTCCCCACACCAGAACCAGCTGGTCCAATCATGGTGAAAGCCTCACCCAGGAATCCCTGTGCCGCTATTACGGGGGCCGAGGGTTGAAAGAACACGCCAAGGATCAAAGGACTGGAGAAAAACTTTAATTTGCTGCAGCAATGGCACCCAGCCGAGTTGCAGTCGGAAAACTGGGGCGAAGAGTGTCAAAACTTACACAGACTTTATAGTAAAACATTCGCCAACACCCCTTCTTTACAACGGAAAAAACAGGATACATCTGGGCGCTATAGATCGCCCACAAAGAACAAAAGAAACTTCAAAAGATACTGGCGTGTGCACATCGTTATCACCCCATTTGCGCCCACTTATCACCCACTTGACAGGAGATACATTCAGCAGACGCAATTAATCTTGTTCTTCAGCGCCCCCTGTCATTGCAATACTCGGAACTCGCCGCCTGCTTTTCCTGGGAAGCGCTTTGACAGCGCTTTGACAGCTCCGTATCGATGTTTCGATTCACGGAAGCCTGGCTATCTTGGGCAGGGGGCCTATTGTTCAAGCAGCCTTCCCACGGATAAGTGTTTATCCGTTAATTTATGTCCTGTTTATGTCACAGGACAGGCTTGGGAGGGGGAAACAGTGTAGTGCTTTGTGCAGCGGTTGTGTGGAGGGGAGAGGTGAATCAGAGGACAGAGAGATTTTATAAAGGAATAGAAATACTGCCATTTTATCTACAATGACAGCTTATATAAAATATAAGGTATATTGACTAATTATCCCCATCAATGGAAGCAGCCTGGCTGGAGGTGGTGATTGGAGGTTCAGCTTTCAGCTGGCTCTGCTCCTTCCTTGGGGGCCATGCCCAGCAAGTAAGCCTGGGTAGAGAATTGTTGTCTCCTTGGACACTCTCTTGTGGGGTGCCCCAGGGGTCACCAATCTCCCCCATGGTTTTTAACATTTATATGAGGTTGCTGGCTGAGGTCATCCAAAGATATGGGGTTTGCTGTCATCAGTATGCTGATGACACACAGCTCTATATCTCCTTTTCTGTCTCTGCAGTGGAGGCCATCCAGACCCTTGATTGCTGCCTGAATGCTGTGCTGGAATGGGCCAGGTCTAACAGGCTCAAATTCAACCCCAAGACTGAGGTTCTGGAGAGAGATTTACGACCCGGAGGAAGGCTGCTGTGTTTACAGAAGGTAGTCCTATAACTTTCATTTACCGGACGGAGAGTCCATGGAAGCTGAAGCCAGAGCTTAAAGGAGAGGAACAATAACATCTGGAATACGCATGAACTAACTAAAGAATGGGGAACAAGCGCCATAGATCAAGTCCCAGTCACCAATACTCCAAAGCTGTGAAGCAACTGAAAATAGATGAGCTTCTAGGGGCTAACTGCTCGGTGAGGGGTGCTCTTTACCTTTCGTTTTACCTTTCAATAATCAGTTTGCAGCATTGGAGAATGTGTCTCCAACTACCCCAGATGGGAGTGTCGAAAACTTTCACTGACTGAGGTTCTGTTCTTCGGGGGTGGGGCAGATGGGTATGGTGGTCCTCCTCCCAGTCTGGGTGGGTCTGCCCTCCAGCTGGTTGAAAGAGTGAGGAGTCTGGGCATTGTCTTGGACCCGGCATTATCCCTGGAGTCCCAGATGTTTGCCATGTTCAAGTCAGCCTTTTATAAATTTAGGCTTATCACCCAGATCTGCCTGTACCTTGAGGGTGACTCCCTACGGACACCTGTGTAATCGCTGGTCATCTTGAGGATTAATTACTGCAATGCTCTCTACATGAGGCTTCCCTTGACACTTATCTGGCAGCTGCAGTGGGTGCAGAATGCAGCGGTCAGACTGGTGCTCAGTGCGGGTCGTTTTGACCACATCATGCCAATTCTAGCCCATCTGCACTGGCTACCCATTGCCTCCCGGATAAGGTTCAAGATACCCTCCATGGCCTGGGGCCTGAGTATCTGGCAGAGCGCATTTCACAAAGGCCAGCATTAGCCTGACTCACCACAGCATCTTTGGCACTTTCGCGCCATGTGGCCACCCCCCAGGAGGCCCGTAAGGTTATCACCCGTAATTGGGCCTTTTCGGTAGTTGGCCCCACCCGGTGGAACAAACTACCATGTAAAATCTGCCAAATTGAACCCTGATCTGCCTTTTAAAAAGCATTAAAGACCTAGCTTTTTATGGAAGAATTCAGCGATCGGTAATGTATAGTTGTATTGCCCCTGTCTGTCATATTTTTCCCACCATCTCTTGTTTTTGCCTCTTGACAGTTTTAATATTACTGTTAATTTTTTAGCTTTCATGTGAACTGCTCAGAGTCCGTTCTGGGAAATTCAGCAGTCAGGAAATGCATAAATAAATAAATAAATAAATAAATAAATAAATAAATAAATAAATAAATAAATAAATAAATGCCTAGGGTGTTGCACTGCAAGCACAATAGATTCCTACCAATTTTAAGTAGCAAGTCTATTATTATTATTATTATTAACCACACAGCTAACTACGCTGGATTGTGTAATACAAATCACTAGTTGAATGCTTCCCACGCGTTTAGGACTATGTGATGTATCAGTGAATTATGCGAGTAAGGTGGCTTTCCGCAGTTGACTGATGGTGACTTTGTCAACTCCAATTTCTCCTAAATAGAGATGGGCACGACTTAGCAGTATTCCCGTTTCCGTTTCTGTTACTCGGTTCCGTTACTCTACGGAAACGGTAACGGGAATTACTCCGCCAGACTTCGAGCTCGAACCGACGAACGAACAATTTTGGTCTGATTTGTCGTGCTCGTTCCGTGCATCGCGGCCGATCGCACGATGCCACGCGGCACAGAAAAAAAGTTTTTAAAAGTTAAAAAAACCCGGTTCCCGGCCGAAAAGCAGGCGGAAAAATGCCTGCCATGCCTCAGGGCACCTACCAGAGGGGTTGTTTCTGGAGGTCCCCGGCCTCCCCCCCACCCCCCCGTCCTGGGCTGCTCTGGTGGGACTCGCCGCAGGCTCGCAGGCAGCAAAAAGCCCAGTCTCGCCGCCGGCCGCCGCAATTAAAGCGCAAGCAAGCGGCACGGACGGCACAGGAAAAAACTTGAAGTTTTAAACTCTCCCCCCACCCATTCCCGGGCCAAAAAAGCAGGCGGAAAAATTCCTGCTTGACTAAGGGCGCAGGGCACCTACCGGAGGGGTGGTTTCTGGAGGGGGGGTCCCGCCTCCCCCCCGTCCTGGGCAGCCGGACTCGAGTCGCCACTCGCCATGCCATGCGGTGTGGGCGGGGGATCCAAAATGGGGCGGCGAACGCAATATTGTTTTTGAAATCGTGGTCCAAAAACACACAAGCACAACAGAAACACGCGAAAATTTATAAACTGCCAGATTTTTCACAGTAGCAGTGGGATTTTTCTTGCAACAAAATGTCTCTCCTCTCCTCCTCTGTCCTCCATTGATTTTATTTTATTTTATTTTATTTACACCTGCGCAATGATGGGCTGGCCGAGTGGACAGCCATGTGGGAGTGGACGACCATGCAAATTTTTGGAGCCATCCCACCAATCGCATGGCCACTTGGCCATGACTTCTGGGATGTGTCAAAAAGCCCCCTAAAACCTGCACTAGCCCCCTAACCCTAACCCTAATCCTTGACTCCAGTCCTTGACTCCGTACCCATACGTCACAGACTGTCTTCTTAGTGGGTCAGAGAGGCACCCAGAGGTGCAACCCACTAGCCCACCGTAACCTTACCCGTCACTAGCCTAACCCTAGCCCTTGCACTAACCCACCTTAACCCTAAGCCAGATCTACTTGCATTGCACTACACGCAAGTACAATTCCCTTCTGTGTGAGACATGGTGGTGCGAGAGCCTCATCACCTATGGCTCTGGGTTCACTGCCATCATCACTAGTCTCACTGTCTGCAACTGGTATATGCAATATCCATATGGCTATTGCATACCATTTTGCAGCAGCAGGTGAGGAGGGGAGACCCCCATGTTGAGGGGTCTCTTGGAGCCTGCTTCCCCTTCCTAGTGGGTGAGGATAGGAGGCACCCACGGGTGCCTCCAGGAGCCCACTTTCCCTTTATAGCGGGCCAGAGGAGGCACCCACCCTACAGAGGTGCCTCCAGGAGCCCGCTACCCCCCCCCAAAAAATCAGTACTAACGAAAACGAAAAAACGAAAAAACGAACCGACTAATTTTTGCGAATTTTCGCGAAAAATGGAAACGACCCGAAACGGAACCGGCCCGACTAACGACAACTCGAAAAATTTTTTTTTCAAGTCATGCCCATCTCTACTCCTAAATACTTGCTTAGCTCTTTAGGCACCGTACCCACAATGCCTATTACTACAGGGACCACCTGTACTGGTTTATGCCAGAGTCTCTGAAGTTCAATTTTCAGATTGTGAAATCAGGTCATTTTTTCAAGTTCTTTCTCAGTGACTTTACTATCACCTGGTATGGCAACATCAATGATCCACACTTTTTTCTTCTCCACAATCACAATATCCAGGGTATTATGCTCCAAAACTCTGTCTGTCTGTATTCGGAAGTCCCAACGTAATTTTGCATGCTCATTTTCAGTAACTTTTTCAGGCTTATGATCCCACCAGTTCTTTGCTATGGGCAGATAGTTCTGGCACAAATTCCAGTGGACCATTTGAGCCACTACATTAAGATGCTGTTTATAATCAGTCTGAGCAATTTTCTTGCAACAACTCAATATATGGTTGATAGTTTCATCTGCCTCTTTACAGAGTCTACATGTGGTGGACTCAGCTGATTTTTCTATTCTAGCCTTAACTGCATTTGTTCTGATAGCTTGTTCTTGAACTGCAAAAATTAAGGCTTCTGTCTTTTTTTTTCAGTGTTCCACTGGTGAGCCATAACCAAGTATTTTCCTCATCTACTTTTCCTTTGATTTCTTTTTAGGAACTGCCCATGCAGTGCTTTATTATGCCAGCTATCAGCTTGTATTTGCATTGTTGTTTTCCTGTATTGACACTTTGTTTGCTTTACTTTAAACACCTCCTTGTTCTTAACCTCCAATAATGCTGGCTCTGTACTTTTTTTACATAATCTGCCAATGCATGGTTTTCTTCTTTAGTTGTCTGATTCACTTGCAGAAGACCTCTACCACCTAATTTTCTAGGTAAGTGCAACATCACTGTCAGCATCACTGCGTAGAAGCCTATACCAGCTCGGTCATCGCCCGGGTTAACAAGGACCGCAATGGGTGTTGATGAACTTGGACATTCATCAATAAATGGGCTACAGGTCATGGGTCCCACTGCTGAGCAACCAGGGCATGGGCCTGTATAGTTACTGGAAGTTGAACCATCTCAGAAGTGGCAGAAATATACTTTACAAGAGAATTGGGCAATCATGAAATGCTATTATAGAGCAGAACCTGAAAAAACGAGACTACCCAAAGCGGATGCATCTATTATTATTATTATTATTATTATTATTATTATTATTATTATTATTATTATTATTATTATTATTATTATTATTATCTAGATCCTTTTCAATCAGGTTTCAGACCAGGCTATGGGACATAAACCGCCTTGGTCGCCTTGGTGGATGACCTACGCCGGGGACTAGACAGGGGGAGTGCATCCCTGACCACTGGGAGAGGTCATCCGGGGATTTGGAGTTGGCTGCCATCAATATGCTGATGACACCCAGTTATATCTCTCCTTTCCCCCAGATTCCAGGGGGCGGCGGTTGAAGTTCCAGAGCACTGTCTGATGTCGGTGGGGATCTGGATGAGGGCTAACAAGCTGAAATTAAATCTGGACAAGACAGAGGTTCTCCTGGTTCAGAAATCTTCAATGCAGGTGCTGGAATATCGTCCTGCTCTGAACAGGGTTGCACTCCCTCTGAAGGAGCAGGTCCGCAGCTTGGGGGTCCTCCTGGATTCAGAGCTGCTCCTGGATTCCCAGGTAGCGGCTGTGGCCAGGGGGGCCTTTGCCCAGCTTCGGCTGGTGTGCCAGCTGCGTCCGTACTTGGATCGTGCAGACCTGGCATCGGTGATCCATGCCATGGTGACATCAAGATTAGATTATTGCAACACGCACTATGTGGGGCTGCCCTTGAAGACGGTTCGGAAACTACAACTGGTACAGAATGCGGCAGCCCAGGTGGTTACTGGAGCTCGGCGGTACGACTCTGTTGGGCCGCTTCTCCAGGGACTACATTGGCTGCCCATTCCTTTCCAGGCCCAATTCAAGGTGCTGGTTATGACCTTTAAAGCCCTGTACAGCTCAGGACCAGGTTATCTAAAAGACCGCCTACTTCCATATAATCCGGTCCGCCCCCTTCGGTCATCGGAGAAGGCCCTTCTACGAGTACCGCCACCCAAGGAAGTGCGAGGGGCGGCGGCAAGAAATAGGGCCTTCTCAGTAGTGGCACCGATACTATGGAACTCCCTCCCCTTTGAGTTAAGAACTGCCTCCTCCCTTGAAATATTCAAGCGAGGCCTTAAGACGTACTTATTTAGGCAAGCCTTCTGAGCCTCCAGCATTTACAAATTTTTATAATATCTTACTTTTCAGTCTAATTGGCTTGGGAGCTTTTTAAACTCTGCTGCAGCTACTGTTTTTAATCTTGTTTTTGTTGTATTATATTGTATAGTATTTTTATAGTATTTTATTGGTATTGTGTTGTTTTTTACATTGTATTGATTTTATTGTATTTTTTTTAATCTGTTGTAAGCCACCTTGGGTCCCTTTGGGGAGAAAGGCGGCATAAAAATAAAGTTATTTATTTATTTATTTATTTATTTATTAATTATTATTATTATTATTATTATTATTATTATTATTATTATTATTATTATTATTATTAGAGAAACACACAATGAACAAGGACCCTAAGAATGCCAAGGGATGCCCCTATGAGAGTTTGCCCACTCCCTGATCCCACAAAAGCCCACTCTTGCTACCCCCAATGTTTCTCACCCGCTTTCCTCCCACACCTCCTTTACTACTTCCATTCAAAGAGCCCACAGGAGGTTTATTCCCCTTTAATTTCTTTTTCTTCTTCCTTGTCCTCCCTCTCTCTCTTTCATAAACTAAGCAAGCTCCCAGATGGGAAGGAATGGCAGGCTCTGCAGCTCCAAAGTCCAGCACTCTATCACTGAGCTGTGCTTATGCGCAGCCCCAGGCCCACGAGGCGTGCTCCGAAAGCAAAACCTTGCCACGCTGAGCAGCCTCCTTTCAATATTGCAGTCCAAGAGAAAGAGGTCAGGACAGGCTCAGGCAGTACTAATTATAGGCTGCATCTGGGACTCCACCGGGCCATTCCCAGGAATGGGAGAATTTCACACCTTTTTCAGGCACATGGGCAAATTGGATTATCTCCTAGCTTGAGGAGCCAATGGCAGTATAGAAACAAAGAGATCACCAGGAGGCATTGGGCAGAATACTGTTGGGTGATATTTATGTGTGCAAGTTAAACTGTGTAACTCTCCACAGTGAATTGCCACTAATTAATGCATTGCTGGTCTCTAGTCACATGCATCATCATGGAGCAGACAGACATGGGGCATTGCAACCAGTACTTTGTTAATTAGCATGATTTCACTGCATGCGTTATGCAAGTTAATGTTCATAAAACCGACAAGTAAAATTCTAACTACTGATGTGACCTGGAAAGTTGAAGGGCAGTGGAGAATCAGTAGAAAGTAGTGTGTTGTAGCGAGAGCAATTATGAAGTTGCAGATAGAGGAGAGTCCAATGGAGAGGGACTAATAGTGTACAGAAATGAAAAACAAATTGTCACAGGAATTATTTTCTATGGATGATAGAGGAAGATGGTCGTTTCATTAAGTAAATACTGATTGAGTGATGGTTTTAAGCTGCATGTCCTCATGGTCTAATTTAAGTGCAACGGAGCTATGGATTGCCTTCAAATGTGGGAAGTAGTTTTCTCCAAAACCCTAAAATGGGCCGGCCTTGTCAAGCTCACCTGAGTTCATCTGTTCCAACCATTTTGCTTTCGAATTGAAATATATAATTATTTTAAAAGCAGAGAATTAGCATGGCAGATAAAAGATTGAAGATATGCTCTAGTGCCTCGGACGCCTGCACAGCCTGACAACTCATGCTGTGTGAGCATCTCATTTCAATTGCTGTACAGAAGGGTTTTTTTTAACTTAAAAAAAACCTGAGTAAGGCAGAGGAAGAGTCTTGAATAATTGAAGGCCTTTCCCTCCTCCCAGGCTTCAGTTTCTTTGTTCCTTGATGTATCTTTGAGCTCACACTGGGCATTTTAGTTTGTCAGCGGTCATGCTACAACCGTGCTCACGTCCACAGCAGCAGGAGAGTGAGACGCCAGGAAAATACATATTTATTGTTATATTTAAGTTGTAGAGAAAGAGAAAGAGAAAGAGATTTTAAAAAACCTGTCTAGCTCGGTGTAATGTAAGGAACAAGTTGTGTTTAAAAGACTTGTTTCAGATGATCATATTTTTCTCCTTTCCACAACCTTGCTACAAAATAGTTTTGAATTCATTATCTGCAAAGTCAAAGGCACACATCCTGAATCTTTTCTTACAGTTGCTCCTTTCTAGGAGGATCTTGTTGTCTTCTGATATCTGTGTTGGGCTATCATGCTGATCCACAACTTTCATGCTTACCTACATATAAAAGAAAACTATTCCAACAATGTGCAGATTGACCACTTGTCAATGGAAGAACAGATTATGGTGTCTCTAAAATAGCAGGTCAGACTGTCTGTGAAGATTCTGAGTCATCCAGGTGAGATTATCTGGAAGCTGAGTCATGGCAACTGAACTTATTTTTCAAAAAAAAAAAAAGATCCCACCAGTAACTACAAGAAAAAAGTAACAGAATGCTTAAAACTCTTGGAGAAAGATAACACAATTGACAGGGTGACTTACCACTGGCCATATCCTAAAGAGACCATCCCCTGCTTTTACGGACTTCCCAAGATCCACAAGCAAGGATTCCACCTCAGACCCATCATCAGTAGTATAAATTCAGTGACTTACAACATTTTAAAAAACCTGGCAACTATCCTAACCCCACTGATTGGACTCACGGACCACCATGTGCACAGTTCAGAGGAGTTTGTTTCTAAAGTCAGGGAGCTGAAACTGGATACAGATGAAACCATGGTATCCTTTGATGTTACATCACTCTTTACAAGCATCCCCATCATTGATGCCCTAACAATGGTAAAGAGAAGACTAAGAGAAGACAGCACTCTCACCTCCAGAAGCCGCCTCAACCCAGACCAGATATGCCTGCTCCTGGACCTGTGTCTGAACACCATATATTTCATGCAGAGTGGGGACCTACAGACAGAAGCATGCTTGTGCCATGGGTTCCCCAGTGTCACCAATTGTTGCAAACCTATACATGGAAGAAGTGAAGAAGAAGGAACTTAACGCCTTCCCAGGGATAACACCATCCCACTGGTTCAGGTATGTAGAGGATACCCGGGGAAAATCAAGATTCAGGAAGTAAAGGCCTTTACAGACCAAGAAAAAGAAGTCCGGTTGCCATGACTCAACTTCCAGAGCAGGTCAGACTATTTGCCATTCCAACTGGATACTGCTTAATCTGAATTACCGTGGCTCCCCAAGATCCCATGTAGAGAGATATTGATTGCCATGTCTGCTAAATGATTATAATCCTCATGCATGAGACTTGTATTGGACAGATTGTGGAATATTTTTGCCCCCAGTATAATTCCACTTGGTTTTAAAAGGACTCTGCAACACATAAAGCCATAGAACATTTTAGTTGGAAGTGGTTTATAAGCCCATTGATTCCAACCCCCTGCTCAAGGCAGGAATCCAAGCCAAATCAGATATGACACATAATTGTCAAATTGTCTCTCATATGCCTCCAGCTTTGGATCACTGACCACCTCCCATGGTGATTAATTCCATTGTTGTACTGCTCTGACAGTTAAGAATTGTTTTCCTGATATTTAGACTGAATCTGGCTTCCTGTAACTTTAAGCCCTTATTATGTGTCCTGAATAGGGATGGAGACAAATTTAGAAAAAAATAATCTTGATATTAAGTGACTACTGTATTGCTGATTTAATATTGATCCATTCAAATTTGCCAGGTCAGGATACCGCAAGGAACGTGAAGGGATGAATATCCACCTTTTATTTGTCCCCATTTTTCAAGACAGACCATGTCTGCCTATAACCTCCCCCCCCAAAAAAAAACCCTGAGTCACCTACCCTCTCCAAAGGACCCCCCCCCAGCCTCTTCCAAAGCTACTTGGTTTCCCTTGTATTTGCCAAGATGGCAAGCAGCAGATTCACTTACGGCAAAGGGAAACCATAATAACTCTTTCTTTTTTTTCAGTTGTGGGTGGGATATTCATTGTTTCTGATTTGTCAACCTTGATGAACGACAACCAACCACCGTTATGTCAGTTCATCCCCAGCTCTACTTCTGAACTCTGGAATACCTGGGGACAGATCCTGCCCCTACTCTGCATGACTACCTATCAAGTGTTTGAAAAATGCTATGATAGCTCCCCTCTGTTTTCTTTTCTCAAGGCTAAACATGCCAAATTATTTCAGTTTTTCCTCTCATAGGGCTTGGCTTTCAATCCCTTGATTATCCTTGTTGCCCTCCTCTGAATTTGCTCTAGTTTGTTGGCATCCTTCTTGAAGTGTAGTTTCTGGAACTGGTAACAGTATTGTATATGAGGACTGGTGCTAAAGATAGGTTGACTAGTACCTCATAAAATTTGGAGACTATACTTCGGTTGATGAATTCTAAAATATCATTTGCTTTCTGCAGCCACATGACAACACTGTTGGCTCATAATCAGCTTGTGATCTACAACAAAAACATGCAGAAGAGAAAACATGGGACAGGTTAAAAATAGATCTGGGAGTTGAGTCATGGCTACTGGACTTCTTTTTTGAGAGATAGAAACGTTTCGCTGTTCATCCAAACAGCTTCATCGGTCTGAATACAGCTAGTGCAAGAGACCTTCTTATAGTCAGCTTGACCTCTTGTCCCCTGGTCTGATTGGCTCATAAGATGAACAAAGCCTGAATAGGCTCGTTAGGGAGACATTAGTGTCCATGGCCTTAAGGTAAACAATGGCCTAAGGTGCTGAAACCCATCAAGAATGGGTCGTTAGCTGTGACCTGGTGGTGAAGGCTCCTTGATTTGCCTGGGTACTGTGGAAAGTACAGCCTGATAAGTAGCAGCTAGACTATGCCGGAGCCCCCCACCTCTGTTGAGGGAGGGATTTTCAATGCTAACATGAATGGCTTCCCTTACTCCTCTCTCAAACCACCTCTCTTCTTTGTCTAATATGTGTACATCCTCATCTTTGAAAGAGTGGCCTTTTTACTTCAAATGGAGGTGTACTGCTGATTCTGGTCCTGAGCTGTTACCTCTCCTATGTTGGGCCATTCTTCTGTTTAATGGCTGTTTAGTTTCTCCAATGTAGAGGTCTGAGCACTCTTCACTGCATTGGACTGCATATACTATATCTCTCAAAAAGAAGTCCAGTAGCCATGACTCAACTCCCAGATAAACGCACCTGGATGACTGAGAATCTTCACAGACGTATTGTTAAAAATAGAATAAAATCAGACAAATTAAAGAAAACATACACTTCTTATACACTTCCTGGACATTGGGGCGCTGACCACGCTGGTTCATGCACTCATAGTCTCAAGATTAGGCTACTGTAGCGCTTTCTACGTGGGGCTGCCTATGAGGTTAATGCGGAG
The DNA here is from genome assembly GCA_037367305.1 of Phrynocephalus vlangalii. Classification (NCBI taxonomy): domain Eukaryota; kingdom Metazoa; phylum Chordata; class Lepidosauria; order Squamata; family Agamidae; genus Phrynocephalus; species Phrynocephalus vlangalii. The sequence goes on along the minus strand of JAWVWN010003058.1, from coordinate 15,896 downwards.
ATTGCAGCTAGTGCAGAATACAGCGGCCAGATTGTTAACAGGGTTAAAAAGGTGCCAGCATATTACCCCTGTCTTGGCCGCTCTGCACTGGCTGCCTATTCGCTACCGCATTGACTTCAAGGTTTTGGTATTAACATACAAAGCCCTAAACGGTTTGGGCCCTCAGTATTTGACAGAACGGCTCCTCCCAAAAAGAACTGCCAGAATCACTCGGTCAAGCCAGGCGGGCTATCTGCAGTTACCGACCCCGAGGGACGCCCGGAAAACATCAACAAGGAAAAGAGCCTTCTTGGTGGTCGCACCTCATCTGTGGAACAAAGTTCCCCAACAGATTCACCTGGCGCCCTCACTACAAGCCTTCAAGAAACTGCTGAAAACCTGGCTTTATGGGTTGGCCTTCCCTGAATATTCTGATTCAACCAACTTATATAAACAGGACGCTGTCATTTTCCCCGCCTTATGAAAATTTTCTATTAGTTATTTTTTCCATTTGTTCTTATTTTGATTTGTTAAAGCATTTTGATTTTTTGTATTTGTGCTTATTTGTTTATGTGTTATTTTTATTGTTATGATTTGATTATTTGGTTTGATTGATAATTTTTTATTTTTTATTTTAAGTTGTTTAATCTGGTTTTATATTTTGTATATGTTTGTAAACTGCCCAGAGTAGCTTTTTTGCTAGATGGTTGCGGTATATAAATCAAATAAATAAATAAATAAATATAAATGCAAAGTAAAGTAAAAATAAAACAAAATCAGATGAAAAAATGTGAGGCATTTCCTGATCCTAATGGACTCCAGTAACCATATATAGGAGTTATTTTCCTTTTCCACAAATGGTCCAATCCCCCAGAAATCAGAATAAGCCATTTGTACTTTGCAGCATTATGATTTGCTGAAAACTCTGCCAGATATTCCCCTTATTCCCAATAAGCTTCATTGCCTGGAATGACCAATATCCCAATGGGAGTTAAAATCAGCATCTTTGCTAAGGCTTTTAAAGAAATATCAACAACCTCAGATATGCAGATGATACTACTCTGATAGCAGAGAGTGAGGAGGAATGAAAGAACTCTTAATGAGGGTGAAAGAGGAGAGTAAAAAAAATGGACTGAAGCTCAACATCAAAAAAACGAAGACCATGGACACCCATTTCATCACCTCCTGGCAAATAGAAGGGGAAGAAATGGACCCAATGACAGAGTTTATTTTCTTGGGCTCCTTGATCACTGCAGATGGCTGCAGCAATGAAATTAAAAGACACCTGCTTCTTGGGAAGAAAGTGATGGCAGACCTAGGCAGCATCTTAAAGAGCAGAGACATCACATTGCCGACTAAGGTCCAGATAGTCAATGCTATATCCCCCCCCCCAGTAGTGATATATGGAATTGAAAGCTGGACTATAAAGGTTGATCACTGCAGAATTGATGCTTTTGAGCTGTGGTGCTGGAGGAGCGTCTTGAGAGTCCCCTTGACTGCGAGGAGATAAAACCTATCCATCCTGAAGGAAATAAACCCCGAATGTTCACTGGAAGGACAGATTTTGAAGCTGAGACTCCAGTACTTTGGCCACCTCATGAGGAGAAAGGACTCCTTGGAAAAGTCCCTGATGTTGGGAAAGATTGAAGGCAAAAGGGAAAGGGAATGGCAGAGAATGAGATGGTTAGATGGTGTCATTGATGCAACCAACCTGGATTTGATCAAATTCTGGGAAGCAGTGGAAGACAGGAGGGCCTGGTGTGCACTGGTCCATGGGGTCATGAAGAGTCGAACACAACTTAATGACTGAACAACAAAAGCATCAACAATTTGTTGACTAGGTTATAGGGGAAATGACTATGCATAGCAAGTTGCTGAAATTTGAGAACATAGTGTATTTTGTGCAGGTGATAATGCTGTAACGATCAGCATTATCAATCTACTTTTGGTCCCTGAGGCAAGACAAAAGGGCATGGCAGTTGATTGGGTGTGCTGATGGTTGGGTCAGAGATGGTCAGCATGGAATGGCGGTCTCCCCTAAGTGAGGTGGAAGAAGAAGGGAGAAGTGAAGGCAGGAGAAGAAGAAAGAGGTTGGTAGAGGCAGAGTGAGTTCAGATGAATGTTTAAGATAGATGTGGTGGCCAATGGTCAAACTGCATGGATGTAGCTCCCTACATGCAACCCCTATTCAGATCCCATTCTGTCTGCACCCTTGGTGGAACAGAATTGAAATACCTGACCCATGAAACATGCTTTAAGTCTACACCTTACTGTAGTGGCTGTTTTTGGATGTTAAAAATCACATTAAGTGTGTGGATCTCAATGACAATGTATGTCAGGGCTGATCTTAATTCCCAAAGTGGCATTAACCATGTGACAAACTGTTCTAAATTAAATCACAGTGTTACTAGGGATATTTTTGGGGTGCTTTCAGGTAACACTTTTGTTTCATCATTGCCTTGCTCTGTACATGGAGTGTTACAAGGTGTCCATCATCATCCTCTTCTGATCATCCTATATTTTCTCACATATTTTTTTCATACTAAAGAAAATTCCCTACAAAGGCGGAAGGCAGGAGAGCTATTTTGTTTTGGCACTGCTTGAAGCAGTCCTTCTGGATATAGCCCACTTCTCTCCCAGAGGCAACTTGCTAATTTTATCCTTTGAGGTCATACCATCAAAGAAATGAGACTTAGGGTTTTAGGGAAACAGAATTGGGTGCCAAGGATAACATGTCATAAGAAAGATGTGTGAAATGGTTTCTAAGGCAAACGGAGACAAGATGGAACTTTCAGGAAGCTGATTAGTCAGCTGAAGAGCAGCAGTAGTGGATGACAGTGGTGGATTTCATCAGCCTCCTGAGTAGCAATGATTTGACACAGCTTGTCTCATGTTCTTGGTCCTGATTAAAATGAGGCATATTAACTCATTTTAACCTCTCCTGAAACAGACCAGATTATTTTTTCTTCTTGCCCGTTCTTTTTTTCTTTTTTCTTTTTCCTTCCACTGTCAGTACTTCCAGTTCATAACTCATAAATAATCTGGGTCACGTCCAAGTGACTATGAATCATAGGGAGGAAAGAGGTTAATTGCAGTGTGTAAATTTCTGCTGCTCCTCCAGACTACCAAGTACTGAATTTTCACTGTACTGCAGTGAGGACAGACCCTAAATTTTGATAAAGTATTGACCAAAATGGCCATACAAACACCTATAGATTTCTTGCCAGTATGTTGTTGTTACGAATCCCATTTGGAATATGAAGTGTTCAGGGAATTACTTGGTTTTACATTAGCAATAGAGATGGGCATGACTCATCGAAATTTTTGTTTTTGTTTTCATTTTTTTTGTTTCATTTCGCAATGAAAACGAAAACAAAAAATTTTTCAGAAGCAAAACGACAACGGAAACGAAACGAAAAATTTTGCCGTGTTTTTCGTTTTCGTTACGGCAGACACATTGCATTGAAAAGAATGCTAACGAAATGAAAATTTTTCATTTTTGTTTTTGTTTTTTCGTTTCATTTCGTAACGAAAACGAAAGCAAAAAATGTGCAAAAAACCCCCGAAAAATGAAAATGAACCAAAACGGACCCCTAAACGAAAAACGAGAAATGAAAAATTATTTTTTTGAGTCGTGCCCATCTCTAATTAGCAATTTATCTCCCATAGCTGCACAGAACAAACCCCTCAAGCATGCTTCTATGAAAGTGCAAACTACAATAGGTTTTTGGTTGATGTAGATCACCATACCTGCATTTTTTGATTCTCCTTAGAGGGTTGCGCATGTGAGATTGTCATGATGAGTGCCTGAACCTCCTAAATTTATTACTATACCATTACATATATGCTACAAATATCTTTCACAGTCAGACAGAAACTAAACATAACTTATTTCATTAAGATGTTATGTTCAGGCACATTTGAACAAATGGGAATAGCTTCTGTACAACATAAATTGCTTGGAACAACTGATTGACTGCATTTGTGGCTTCTTTCCCCATGCTGGGTAATAAGTGAGTAAGATATTTCCTCGCAGATAGGGCTCCTTGACAGTCCTGCCAAGTTTTAACAAACTGTTATTGTTAGTTCCCAAGGATTAAAATAACACTCCTTTTTTTCCCTTGGTGAGAAAGGCTGTTTTTACACAATAAAACATCTCATTGTTAAAATAAGTAATTGTGCAGAATTTTTTTTGCCCTTACACAATTACAAAACCACAAGTAACCCCCCCCCCCTTTCTCAATTGCATATGAAAAAAAAATCCTCTGGCTTTTGTGTGAAAAATGTATATTTTGTGTTTGAACCCTTGTATTTTGTGGAAAATAACAAGGTTGCCTGGCAGGGAAGGATGCTTCTTTGCACACACACACACACACACACACACACACACACACACACACACGCACACACACACACACACACCTGTTTTCCTTTTTGTGCAAAAAGTGGAAATGAACAAACACAAAATACAGAAAAACTCAAAACCTTTTAACTACCTTCAGCAAGGGGAAAAACCTTTACATTTTTTTCATCCACTCCTAACAGGAGAAACTTAACAATGATTTCTATCCCTGTTCTCTCTCCATCCCTGCTTCCAAGCGAGAAACCACTGATTCCTTTCACCCTTGACTCATAAAGGCTTGTAGTGTTTGTCTTTTGTCTTTTCATAGCATAGAAGGGTTCTTTCACTTTTGGCTATGTCACTCTCTGTTTGCTCAGCAGACCTCATCCTGATTGGGAATGCAGCCTGCACAGAGGAGATTTTTAATCCTTCACTTTGTGGATGACCTCTCTCTCTGCCTATAGCAGTCTCCAGTAGTCCAAGGTCTTTCATTGGCACCAGTGATGGCTTTTTAAGCAGTATTGTTAGTGACTGTACTGGAGGATTAGAAGAGGGCTGGCGGGCAGGGCCAAGGGGATTTTGTCACAGCTGGGAAGAGAAAGAATAATCATTCTGCCCACCCATTGCAGATTGGGTCTCTGTTCTTAAATGGTCAAAGGAGCCGAATGTTAGGTACTTAACTTGATACCCCTTTGGCATCTGGGAAGCCAGAAATAAATACAAGGTTCCACATGGAATTTTGCTAACACTGGGTAAGATCAGATGGTGAGAAAGAATGGTCAGAACATGTTGCTTCGCTTGGAGTGGTCTCTCTTAAATCACTGCAGCCTCGTCCCTCCCAAACAGTATTTCTGCTGCTGGACTATAAAGATCCAACTCAGGCAGAGGTCAGGGCCAGGCTGGTTCTCAAACTCTCTTATATTATGTCATCACCAGGAAATAGCTCTGGCCAGATCAGGCCACGACATCCAGTAGCATCTCCTGGATCCAATCTCATATGTGACGAAATCCATTATAAAGGAATTAAATTATAACATTAACTAATGAGATTGGCCGATAGGCACGGACAACATGGGAAAGGGCATTGCTATATGATCCTGGCTAAAAGAGGTGAGATGAGAGCAATATTATGTTCAGAAGATCTTTTTTCCCTCATAACTTCCACAGTAGAAATAAAAGTTTATATGTATATGGCACTAATCGGAGTATGGTTAGGCAGATCTACTAGTTCTGGACTGTGTATCTTTTTATATGCCATTCGTTTCCAACTCTTCATTAATCTTCATTTTTTTAATAAACAAAGTTTTGGAATATTTATTTAAATATGTACTTGAATTTAATTGTAAATGTTCTTCAAAACTATTACAATGAGGATCCCCCCCCCAGCTATATATTTGGCTGGGCAATATGGATCAGGTCATTTGGTACTTGAGCCATCTGTTTCTCTGAGTTCCTTTGCCAGAGTCCAACAAAACCATCTGGAGAATTTCTAAAGTGTCTAAAGTTGTGTTGTCTCTTTGGCCATGTTGCTTCTGATCATTATTGCACTCAGCCTAAGTCATTCATGAATGGTTAGACAGATAGATTTAAAAAAAATCGAACCATCCTAGATTGACAGATCCTAAGGCAGGGTATGACTCATACAATTACATGAAAAAAATAATACAATTGAAATACATTGATTAAACCAGTCTGACACAATGGCCAGGGTTTCCACTTGATATTGAACTAAAGGCAAGTGCATGTACAAACAGCTCATAACCAGAACAGAGAAAAGGGGGTGCTATGCCCTGAAATAATGAGGTGAAGGGATTTCCTCCATGCCCATCCCATAAACTTCAACTTCTGTCAGGTGTCCAAGGGAGGACAGAAGTGATGCCAGCCGTAGCTCGGCACTTCTGTAATGGCTGAGATCTGAGGATGACAAAACCATTTTGCCAGAGTATTTCTTACCAGCAATGCAAGAATTTAGTATATTCAAAGAATTTCCAGTACTTCATGATAAAAGAGGCTCAGTTTTCGCATTGAACTGATTCCCTCCCCTCCCCAAATGCCACTAATTAGGAAGGAGAGCTACTGGCTCTGGGTTTCATGAAACAGGAGGAAAATTTGCCTCTGTTTATGCACCCTCGTTGTGATGAAATCCTCTACCCTAGAAATCCCATCTGAATTCCTTACTGTGTTATCTTTAAAAGAGTGGTGGAAACCTATTTGTTTCTTAATAACTTCTGTGGGTAATTTGGATCCCACATTCACTATTGTTGCTGGGGATTTTGTGATTGGTTTATTTATTTGTATCACTGGTTTTTTTATTCTGTTTTTTTGGGGGGGGTCCATCTATCAACCTCCCTTTCAAAATGCTCAAGGCAGAATATGTGATGCTCCTTCTCTCTCATGTTTTCTTTGTGACAGTCCTGTGATGTGGGATAAGCTGAGGAAAAACTGGTTCGATATGTGATCTTGGATCCCCTTAGTTCTTGCTTGACACTCTAGCTCTTGTTTCTGATTTTTAGAGTCCCATTTGCCAGGTTTCCTTTCCTATTATAGCTTTGAATTCAGACAAAATGATACACAATGGTACACAGGGTTGAGAAATGTAAAACAATAATTCCTCCCTGATTTAATCCCAGATGTTTAAAAACAGAGTCATGTTAATGTTCTTAAGCTGTCAAGATAAAGAAAATCTTTTTCCTCAGGGTTGCATTTGACATGTTTTGAAAAATATTAAAAATGTCACAGGAATCTGACATTTCTCTGTCATCAAGTATCTCGGGGATAAGAAACAGACATTAAAATCATCTAGATCTCCTGGAAATCAAGATTTAAAGCAAAATACATGTTACCCCCTATTATCTTCTAGTTAATGTGTTCATCATCACTTTCAAAAAACAATAGTTCATTAATATTATTATAAGTTCTGCTTGATTAATTAATAACTAAGATGAATAGTTATAAATTAAAAACAGTAACTCTGAATGAAAAAAGATGCATCTCTCTTGTTATTTTAGATTATGCATGTGCACATTATAGGCACACTGCCCAGTGCCCACCCATTCCTGAAATAAAGAGATGGATACAGGTGATGGAGTTAACTAAGGGTACATTTTATTATTTTTAACTTCAATCACCCTCAGCTAGCAGATGGGACTGAATGTAGTGTGAATCTCTTACCCCTTCTTTGACCCCCAAATGGGTGAGTCCGAAACCTCTGGTGAGAGCTATGTCCCTGGACACTCCATACACCCACCAACTTTCCAGTCCTTTAGAACATAGATGGACAGTGTACAAGACTGAGCCTATCCAAGTAAGCAAATCTCTGGATCCTAGTTGCCATGATGCTGGGTGCGGCAGCACTGCATGTGCTTCTTGAGGACTTGCCAGTACTCACATACTGTTCCACACTACTCACCTGTGTGACTGGTTTAAATATGACACAAGCCACTTAGCCATCTTCAAAATCCCTTGGGCAAATAGTGTGGGATAGGCAAAAATATGTCTGCCCAACTTTGTATGCCAATCAGGTGAGATGGGCCCCAAATCCCTATCTGACCCCAAAACAACTATCTCATCCACAGTGGGCCCAGGGCAGGTGAGAGGGCTACCAATGAGAAAAGATAGTGGCTGGGGGCAATTAGGGCATTAAAAAACTCTACATAACCTGCCTCCAGCCCAGGCTTGTGGAAAGCACCCATCAGTAACCCCACCTGCCCATCTCTATTTGGGAGAGGCAAACCAGCACATGATTCAGCTCTGGCGGAGGTATTCAAGAGATATATCATTAGAGAAGTTTTCTCGTTTGAGAGACAAGGGACAGTGCTGTTTCTAAGACGTGGCTTTGCTGCCAACAAAGCACAAATCTAACGTGTCCCCTTTGGAGACAGTTAGATTGCCAGGAATCTAAGGCAGCACACACTTGCCTGACTCAAAAACATTGGGCTTGACGTGGTTGCGCCACATCAAACAATCTGAGACAAACCACCTCAAAATGTTATTGCTTTTCCTGCACCTTTCATTTTATTTTGATGTCATGTATTTGTATGCAACCTTGTGTCCTACAGGATCAGACCACAATTATGCTGTTACCTCACTTGGGCATTCACCTTTTATTTTGGTGATTTGAGGTTAATTGAGTGATCATTAGTAAGCCATATTGCCCAGTACAATGCAATTGAAACTGATTGGAATTCAAACACAGCAAGCACAGAGCCTGAAAAGTTACTGTAGGAACAAGTTTTCCCCTTTATTTATTTATTTATTTATTTATTTATTTATTTATTTATTTATTTATTTATTTATTTGAGTATTTTTACCCCACCTTTCTCCTTGGAAAAAGGATCAAAGGCGGCTTACAGAATGAGGGAAAATATACAGTCCAGTACAATTAAGACATGATCAAGTATTGAGAACAAGGAATTGAGGAACATCTTACAACATTGAGTGCTTTTACATGACCTCTAAGATCCGCTGGCAACTTAAATTTGGACCAGAGATCTTGGGGGTTTGTCTTTCTTCCTGTGTTCCCACCCCTCTGCACTTCCTTGCTCCTGTCTGTGTGAGGGGAGGGAGGAAAAAAGGGACAAAATAATGCAGGCTCACCTCTGCTCTGCTGTCAGGATCTGCCCTGGGAAGCATTCCAGTCTCTTTCAGTCTCTTAAAGGGGCGGGGGCAAAAAACAAACAAACACAAGGCGAGGAGAGCCCGGCTCTCACTGCTTTACATCCGCATCAGAAATTTTTCACCTTCGGAGACCAGGTACTTGGAAAATGCGCTGGGACGCGCTTCGGTGGGCGTGGTCATACTTAATTTTTTTAAAAAATCTAGAGCTGGTGGGAAAACAATTTTAAGTTCTGGATCTGGGAGCCCTTTGCCTCGGATTTTAGGGGTTGTGTAAAAGCGCCCATTAATAGACAACATTATGTTAAAGCTACAAGAGAACACAAGTAGTTAAAGTGGAGTAAAGTTCCATGTAAAGTTATGAGTGATGGAAACTAACATTGAAAACATAGCGTCAATGTAAACCCATAAGGTTATATGTAGTTATAAGCACAAAGTCGATGTGATCCTGTAGATTCATATAAATAATAGACCATCATTCAGGGAAAGCTTGCCTGAAGAGAAAGGTCTTTGCCTATTTCCAGAAAGACAACATCGAAGAGGCAGTACTGGCCTCTAGTGGGATGGAGTTCCAGAGTCTGGGCACAGCAGCTGAGAAGGCCTTTAAATGGGTTCCCACAAGACGTACCTCTGAGGGTGGCGGGATGGAGAGAAGGGCCTCTTCTGACAACCTTAACACCCGAGTTGGTTCATAATGTGAGATTTGATCTTTGAAATAGCTAGGAACTAAGCCGTATAGTGCTTTGTAAGTCAAGTTCAGCACCTTGAATTGTGCCCGATAGCTAATTAGCAGCAAGTGGAGTTGCTTTAATAGGGGTGTAATGTGATCTCTGTACCCCAACCGAGTCAGCAGTTTGGCATTTTGAACCTATAAGGTAAGATTACTGAGAATTTATGCAGAAGGAAGAGGAAATCGTAGATATACTCCAAATATCCTACAAGTGATGAAGCTATGTGGGTGAGTAGCCAAACGTTTTGATCCCACAAGAAAAGTCCAGTTAACTCCACAGACATCCTACAAGTATGTTAATCAAATTACTACAAAGAGCCCCTCAACCAAAAGCCTTTAAAAATATTCATTTCAATCAAACTAGAAGCATTAACTGCTGTCCTTGCAGATGGAGGAGTCAATAATGAAGGGAGATGTGCTTCATGGATTTAACAGGAGACAGATTTATTGAAGCAGAGGTACAAAGGGGAAGGTTCTGGATATATCTGTGTAGATTCTAAGTCATCTAGGTTTATCTGGAAGTTGAGTCATGGCAACTAGACTTCATTTCTTGAGAGACTGAAACATTTCACTGCTCATCCAAACAGCTTTGTCAGTCTGATGAAGCTGTTTTGACGAGCACCGAAATGTTTCAATCTTTCAAGAAAAGAAGTCCAGTTCCCATGACTCAACTTCCAGATTTCTGGATATCTAGAACTTTATCCTGTCTACAAGTATTCATGAAACCATCTAGGCAAGGCCTCCCAAGCCTGGTTGGACAATGAACTTAGATCATCATACACCTGGCCAACATTACTGTCAGTGTAGGGGGATTGTCCTTAGTTCACACTCACATAGGTCCTCACAAGACTGCAAAGATGATCCAAATATGATCCCTGTGCTACCTGTGGGTCACAGAGCTCTGAACAGCAAGAATCAGAAACCACCCATCAAACAACTCATTGTGTTGGTATTAGAGATGGGCACAACCAGAAAAAATGACGTTTCGAGTTTTCGTTTGTCAGAACGGGTCCATTTCGGGTCGTTTCTCTTTGTCGCGAAATTTTTCAAAAATTTGTCGTTTCGTTTGTTGTTTGTCGTTTGTCGTTTCCATCGCGATTTAGCGCGATTTGACTTCCCAGAGCATAGGGGCGTCCCGCAATCAGGGCTGGTGCTAGGTGTTTTTGCGCCCTAGGCAGTGGGCAGGGTGGGGGTGGGTGGCGGGTGGAGGTGCGGGCAGACGGCAGTGGCGGGGGGCCATGGGCGGGTAGCGGCCACGGGCGGACGAGTGGGCGGGCGGCGGCGCGGGCCGCAGGCGGGTGGTGGCGCTGGCGGACGGGCGAGTGGGCAGTTAGGATATCACTTAGGATAGAGGTTCTGTTCTTGGCTTGCACCCCAAATGTGTGTGTGTGTGCAAGCAAATTGAAGTTGGGAAAATAGAAAATAAATGGTAGTATATAATATATATTTAAAATAAATCCACACCTCCCACTCCCAGTTGAACCTCCCCATTTATCCAATATCAGAAAAAAATCCTCACAAACTGCCAGAGAAGAAATAAAGAATAAACTGCAATTTCCTTCAGCAGACAAAGCTGCAGGGAATCAAAGAAATTATTTTCTAAATTCAATTCCCTCCCTGCCTGCCTAACTTAAATCCTAAAGCCTCCAGCCTCCCTCCTCAATCTCGATCGGATCACACCAGCACCAGCAGCCAGCCCTCCTCCCTCAACCACATCCATACACCCGACTGCAATTTCTGGAAGGTGCCTCGGCTTTTTATGCCCTCCGAGACATCCAGAAGTGTCAGTCAAAAACCTGGCGATGCCATTGGTGGAATGGTTCAAATAATTTGCATGGTCCCATCCCATGCCCAGCCCAAATGGGCAGGTCTAAAAAAATAAAAAATAAAATAAAATAAAATAAAATCAATACGACGTTTTATTGCTATAAAAAACCCACTGCTGCTACTATTAAAATTCAGGCATTTAAAATAAATAAATTTCACAAGTTTCTGTGGTGATTTGTTGTGTTTTTTGACCACAATTTCAAAAGAAAAATTGTGGTAGCTATTTTGGATCTCCCCCCACCGCATGGCATGGTGAGACGACGAGGATGACCCCCCCCCCCAGCCTAGTGCAAGCAGCCCAGGACAGGAGAAGAGGGGGGGGAAGGCCAGGGACCCCCCAGAAACCACACCTCTGGTAGGTGGCAAAGCCTCAGGCAGGCATATTTTCGCCTGCTTTTTTGGTTGGAAGTCAGGTTTTTTTTAAAAAAAAACTGTTAAAAACTTTTTATGTGCTATGCATTGCGGAATCGCCGCGATGCCACAAACGGAAATGAAAAACCTGACCAAGTTTTTCTTTTTTTCGGTTCGAGTTCGAGTTCTGACGGCTTAATTATTGTTACAGTTTCCATTACGTAACGGAAACGATAACCGAAAATGGAAACGACAATTTTGCCGAGTGATGCCCATGTCTAGTTGGTATACATAAGTACTTGCACTGTGGGGACAAATGTTTTTTAATCCACACTGTTTTCTTAGCCTTCCTTTTTAAATCCGTATGAGTGCCCGAAAGAGAAACATAATATTTTGCTCATTGTAGATACATTGCATTGAATGCGAGAGTTAATTTGTACACAGGCAACCTAGCTGATTAGACCTGCTTTAATTTGCAAAAAATTGTCTAAAACCTTTGACATAGCAATATCTCATATGACCCAAAGGAGCATAATAACATCAGACTGCACTGGAATTAAGGAAGATGAAGTTCTTTGGCCAATTTCCCTCAAGAGAAAATTAAAAAGTTTAAGATATCTTGGTTATGACAAGTATATCTTCACTCTGATATGAGTACTGCCAGAAAATTAGCAAGTGAAATTATGAAGCTACACAGTAAACAGTGAAAAATGTTCCATGTCAGTGTGTAGGCTTTTCATGTTTGACTTTTTACTTTGCTGATCGTTGTAACTCTTCCTAATAATACTGAAACCTGTGGTCTCATTCAACATTCAGCGGCAAAAGAGAAAGATGGTGCTTTCTTTCAGCAAGCTCTGAGAAGTCCCACAAACACAGATGAATGACCTGTTTGGAAGTTAAGAAGAAAATGGAGGAGAATAGCTCAGTGAGGGCTATGTGTAGTTAGTGGATCTGATGAGAGAAAAAAATAAATAAGAAATTAGAGCCTGATTCAACTGATGATTAAAAAAAAAAAACTACTGGATTCTGCTAAAAGGAAAAGCAGACTAAAATTTAGGTGTACATACAAGGTACATGAAGCAGCAGGGGATCGTGCCAGGGGAGTTAGTTTTTCTACTCCTCTGCCAGGGATATGCTTAGATTATAGCAGATAAGAATTTCAACCCTGATATGTGAATGCAGAAAAATTTGCTCTCGCTTTCCACACCCCTCACTCACCTACCTGATCACACACACACTTCCATCAGTGTTTCTTTCAGACAATTTGCTCCAGGGGTGGTGGTGAGCATTTCCAAGGTTTGGAGACAGGGTGTATTAAAATAAAGGAAAATAATATTCTTTGTCAGTTCATTACAATTGATGTTATTAACACTGTTATTAAATATAGAAATTGGCAATGGTTTAGAAACAAAAAAATAGTAATCTAAAACCTAAAATATAGTAAATTTTCACACAAGAATTATTTTAAACGGAATCGTATCCAATGTGTTTTCTTTATCACCTAAAAGTCTATTGTTCTCCCTAGAAACTCCTCAGATGGAACTTCAGGTCCCTCAATGCTTATCACCATACAATGTATTAGGGTTCCTGGGAACATTCTTTTTCTTGTCTTAGTATTCTATCCATTGTACTGAAATATATTTCCACCAAGGCTGTCATCATGGGAATGACAAGAGGGTTTCACTGAGGTTTCGTAACACACAATACTTCCGTGTTTCTGAGATTTTTGCTAATGGACTTTCATCTGCTTGGTAATTTTTTCAAGTTGTTTCTCGGCGACTCTACTATCACTTGGAATTAGAGATGGGCACGAAACAGAAAAATGGCATTTCGGTTTTTCGTTTGTCATTGAGAAGTCTGTTTCGGTTCGTTTCCGTTTGTCGGGATTTTTTTGAAAAATTTCATTCCCGTTTTTCGTTTTTTCATTTGTCGTTTCTACCCACTTTTTGCGCGATTCTTAAAGCATTTCCGAGCGCAGGCATCCCCCAACGCCCCAGACCAGAGGGAAAACACTAAAAAAATGGATGCTGGCAGAGACACAGTATAGACTAGGTATGCAGGGAGGCTGCAAAGGCAGCGGCGGGCGTTGCCCAGGGTGCAAGGCAGCCGCAGAGTGACTGCACTGCGGGGCAAGGGAGGGTACTCACCGAGAGGTATGCAGCACGCACGCACACAGGGAGGCTGCAGGACTGAAGCTAGAGGCGCAGAAGAGACAGCAATCCCACCCTAACTCCCACCAGAGACTGCAAGGAGGACGGGGGCTGCCAGAGCTTTTTATGCCCTCTGTGGCTGCCAGACCTACCTGCCCAGTCTGCAACCTGGGCATGCTATTGGTTGAACATGATCCCATCACATGGCTTGCCTCCATTTTGTGGCTGGTGGCGACCTCCATTTTAAAGGGAAAATAAAAATACATCGCGATGGGAGAAGACTAAAACAAACATTTTAAGGACCCCAACCCCCCTGGTAGGTATTATTAGACAATATAAATAATTATCACTGCGTTTTTACAGATGTCCAGGGCGGTTTTTAACATTTAAAACAGCTAATTTCATTGCGCGTCGCCATTATCGGAAACGAAACGTAACGATCACAATTTTCGTGGTGCTGTTCGTTTTGTTTCATTTTCATCACAATTTTCATTTGTCATTTCGTTGTGTAATGGAAACGACAAACGGTAACGGAAACGAAAAAATGTTCGTTCCGTGCCCATCTCTACTTGGTGTAGCAGTATCAATGAGCCACACTTTTTTCTTCTCCACAATTGTAATATCTGGGGTATTATGCTCCAAAATCCTCTCTGTATGCATTCAGAAGTCCCAAAGTAATTTTGCATGCTCATTTTCAATCACTTTTTTCAGGCTTATGATTACACCAGTTCTTTCCTTTGGCAGATGATAGTTGTGACACAAATTCCAGTGGTCAATTTGAACAAGTACATTATGTTTGTAATCAGTCTGAGCAATTTTCTTGCAACAACTCAATATATGGTCGATAGTTTCATTTGCCTCTTTAGAGAGTCTACATGTGTGGCACACAGCTGATTTTTCTATTCTAGCCTTAACTACATTTGTTCTAAGATCTTGTTCTTGAGCGGCAAAAATCAGGGCTTTTGTCTCTTTTTTCAGTGTTCCATTGGTGAGCCATAACAAAGTTTTTCCTCATCTACTTTTCCTTGGATTTTTTCGAGGAATTGCCCATGCAGTGCTTCATTATGCCAGCTATCAGCTCGTATTTGCATTGTTGTTTTCCTGTATTGACCCTTTGTTTGCTTTACTTTAAACACCTCCTTGTTCTTAACCTCCAATAATGCTGGCTCTGTACTATTTTTATATAATCTGCCAATGCATGGTTCTCTTCTTCAACTGTCTGCTTCACTTGCAAAAGACCTCTACCACCTAATTTTCTAGGTAAATACAGCCTGTCAACCTCACTGCATGGATGTGATGTATAGTGAATGGTCATAAGTTGCCACGGATAATCCAACACCTGTATCAAATTGTCATGATGTACAGAGATCCCCAGTGTAGCTGCCTAGGCACAGAAACAGCTTAAATATTCCTAGTAACATGTGCAGATGGTTTTAATGTGCTCTTCTAGTTCCTGCCACACTAGAGATCTCTGTACATCATGACAATTTGATACAGGTGTTGGATTATCTGTGGCAATTAGATTGTCTCTTTCAGTCAGTGACAGTTTGGCAGCTTTAGAGAAATTGTGAAGCAGACAGCTATTTTTCACAGGTTCCTTTGTCCGTATTGCGGGTATAAATTCCTCTACCCCTAGAGTTACCCAGATCTTCAGGTTTCTCAAAAATATAACTTTCATAACCTGAAGAGGAAAATCCCTCTTGATTAATCCCTGATTGTACTGTTAATTTCTTCCCTGACTGCCACTCTTTAATCCAACCTGGAACTTCTCTCTCACATGGATTCTGACAGCGACAGAAAAGCCTTGATTCCATTGCATTTCTCACAATCCCATCCGCACTTTCCTTCCACCCTTCTTTCTGTATTGGATTGTGAGGCTTCATTTCCTGCCCACACCTGTTTT
>JAWVWN010003057.1:0-14018 GCA_037367305.1 Phrynocephalus vlangalii | reverse complement strand
ACGGCGGTAACTATTCATCTACTTGCATTTACACGCTTGCGAACTGCTAGGTTGGCTGGAGACATAGTAAGTACCCCAGTAGAAAAAGCAACAATGCAGGTATCTGGATAAAAACTTGGGGAGAGCAGCTTTTGTATTCAATGTCCTTTCAACAAACAAAACAACCAACCCTTCATTTGTTCTTATTTAATTATTTGTTCATAAGGGAATTTATATCCCATACCTTTGATATGTAGCACCCAAGTGGCTTGAAAAATAAAATCAAACTGCCCTTTAGGACAGACTTAGACAAGAACAGGTTCAGAGGAATGTGACAAAGATGGAGTCATGAGTGTGGAAAACATTTCCAGAGATGGAGACTAATGGGATTCAGGCAGGGAGTACTGTATTTTAAATGACAAGATCGGTATGACTAAAAAGATGGGAAAGACCTGCTCCAGGACTAAATGCCTTTAAAATGGGTGAGCTAATTTGACAGCTCCAGTTCCTAGTACTGTACTCTGCCCTGGAATTATCAATGGGCCATAAAGATCACCTACAATGTTTAAAATACCTGAAGAACAGAACCAGAAGTGCCTTGAATGTCTCTTTTAGAATTCCATTTTTGGTTATCGTTTCCGTTACATAACGGAAACGGTAAAGATAAATACACCGCTCCAGCTCGAACCCGACCGGAAAAAAGAAAAATTGGGTCGGGTTTTTCGTTGTCGTTAATGGCATCGTGGCGATCACGCGATGCCAAGCACTGGCAGCACAGAAAAAAAGTTTTTAAAAGTAAAAAAAAAAAACCCGACTCCCGGCCAAAAAAGCAGGTGAAAATATGCCTGCCTGAGGACACCTACCAGAGGGGTGGTTTCTGGGGGGGGGGGGTCCCCGGCCTTCCCCCCCTCTGCTGTCCTGGGCTGCTTGCACCAGGCTGGGGGGGGGTCATCCTCGTCATCTGTCTTGCTGCATGCCATGCGGTGGGGGGGGGGATCCAAAATGGCGACCGCAATTTTTCTTTTGAAATTGTGGTCAAACAACACACCAAATCACCACAGAAACATGTGAAATTTATTTATTTTAAATGCCTGAATTTTAATAGTAGCAGCAGTGGGGGTTTTTATAGCAATAAAACGTCATATTGATTTTATTTTATTTTATTTTATTTTTTATTTTTTTAGACCTGACCATTTGCGCAGGGCATGGGATGGGACCATGCAATTTTTTTGAACTATTCCACCAATGGCATCGCCAGGTTTTTGACTGACACTTCTGGATGTCTCGGAGGGCATAAAAAGCCGAGACACCTTCCAGAAATCACACTCGGGTCGGTGTATGGATGTGGTTGAGGGAGGAGGGCTGGCTGCTGGTGCTGGTGTGATCCGATCGAGATTGAGGAGGGAGGCTGGAAGCTTTAGGATTTAAGTTAGGCAGGCAGGGAGGGAATTGAATTTAGAAAATAATTTCTTTGATTCTCTGCAGCTTTGTCTGCTGAAGGGAATAGCAGTTTATTCTTTATTTCTTCTCTGGCAGTTTGTGAGGATTTTTTTTCTGATATTGGATAAAGGGGGAGGTTTGACTGGGAGTGGGAGGTGTGGATTTATTTTAAATATATATTATATAGTACCATTTATTTTCTATTTTCCCAACTTCAATTTGCTTGCACACACACACATTTAGGGTGCAAGCCAAGAACAGAACCTCTATCCTAAGTGATATCCTAACTGCCCACTCGTCCGTCCGCCCGCCCGCTCGCGGCCGCCCATGGCCCTCGCCTCCCCCCTGCCGCTGTTGCCTCCCTCCCATGGCCCCCTGCCGCTGTTGCCTCCCTCCCATGGCCCCCTGCCACTGCCCCCGCCCGCACCTCCCCCCCACCGCCCGCCCCCCACCCCGCCCACCGCCTAGGGCGCAAAAACACCTAGCGCTGGCCCTGATTGCGGGATGCCCCTGGGGAAGTCAAATCACGCTAAATTGCGGTGGAAACGACAAACGACAAACGAAACGACAAATTTTTGAAAAATTTCATGACAAATGGAAATGACCCAAAACGGACCCGTTCCGACAAACGAAAACTCGAAACGTCATTTTTTCTGGTCTTGCCCATGTCTAGTCTCTTTCATATTGGGGATGGTGGTTGGTAAGTTCCACTGACTGAAATTGGCCCACTCTGACTGTGACATACTTTAGCATAATACAGTGGAGCCTCGTATAGCAAACGGTTTGTATAACATAAAATCTGTATAACATAAAAATTCCGGAGATAGGGGAAATTTGCTTAACAGAATCGTCTATGGGGCGAATCCATACAACATAAAAATGGCTGCGATTAGGGATTACTCCATTTTCAATGCATTCCTATGGGAAATTTGTATAAAGGAAATTTGCTTAACATAATTTCATTAGGAACAAATTAATTCCTTTATACAAGGTACCACTGTAAATCACAACTAGAGTTGACCCAGTTGAATTGATGGAATTTAGGGAGGAGTTGATGTACCAAATCCCCATGGATTGATTGCTTTGTATATTATGCTTAGTATACTAAGCAAAACTATTTAAGCTATTAGATAGTTCTCTATCAGAGAAGTTTCAGTGGAGGGATCCTGCATTGGCAATGGGACATAGGCCAGGATTCCTTCCAGCTCCACGTTTCTATGATTCTTAGAATCTATAGGACTATGCAATAATTAAGGGAGAAATATACTTCAGTTTCTGCCTATCTTTGACGATTTCTAATGAGATGTGTATATAGTGACAGACACCACTACAAAACTACACAGCTCTCATCAGTGCTCAGGGGACTACCAGACTGAAGCAAATTACTCCATGAGTCATAATATAAACTCGGGCTTCTATCTGGAGACATTTTGCAACAGAGCTTATTGGCCAACAATCTATACTGAATTAGATTTATTCTTTTCATAATGAATAACAAAATCTTTATAATGAACTAGATTTGGCCATACTCCTAATGAGGCCTCTAGCCATATGCATGTTTATTGGGGAATGAACTCAAATGAAAACAGTGAATATATTTCTAAGCAAATTTACCACAGGTTGCACTGCAAGTCTGGGAAGATTTTACTAACTTGCAAATGTAATATTTCATTAATATAAAAAGATACTGCTTTTAAAATCTACCGAATCTGGTGCAATTCTTTCCCCAGCAAAAGCCGAGTTGCAAACAGCACAAGAAATACTCAACAATGCCTGTTTTAATATGTATGGTTACCAAGTGTCTGATGATAAAGAGGCAAAGAAAACTGAAAGACTCTTTAAGCCATTCTAGTCTACATTATTCTGCTATGCAAAAGATCTGTGTTTCTTTCCTCTTTTATTTTTGTTAACAAACTGATATGCTGCTGCTTGAATAAAATAGAATATCATATTAGGCACTGATTACATTACAGACCTCATAAATAGCTTGAGAAAAGAGGCTGCATAAAAGTTTAAACATTTTTCCTCCCTCTCTCTCTCTTTTTCACAGAATTCAAAAAAAAGGTTTCAAGCTCTCAAGAATGTAGTAGAGCTCACAATGCTATTATGAGAATCACTGTATCTCTGAAAGTACTTACAATTGTCAGGCATTTTTTCCCTTTTATCCTTTGTCCTAGGACAAGTGACACCAAAATGAGCAGTGATTGGCCTAGCATCTATGTAATTTGCTTTTCTGCACTTTACAGTAGTTTATACCAGGCGAGTGGAAAGTGACAAGACCTGTACTGGATCGAGCCAAAAGTCTCAGAGAAGCCCAAAAGTAGGACAACTTTCTACCAGATCATTACTTTCCTAATGTCAAGAAGGATGGATTGGTTTCTTTTCCTTCCACATCAGTTCAGCAAGTGTTTAGTCATAAGCATATTCTATCCTGTTTTCTGTGATATTTGTTTATTTATTTGTTTATTAGAATACTGGATGAAAATTCGCTGACATTCCCCAAAAAGCTTTAAAAGGTTGATAAGGGAGGACTTAACTTGCAAAAGCCATGTTAATTCTCTTTGTGCATGAATTGTTCTTCTGCATGTCTGTTAATTTGATCTTTACTAAAGCATTTCAAAAAGTTCATCCAAGATAGACGGTAGGCTAACTGGCCTGTAATATGCTGGATCCCTCTAATAATCTTCCTATTTTAACATTCATGTCATACTGGCCACTTTCCAGTTTTCAAGTGCAGAGGGTGATCTTAGGAACAAGTTATGTATTTTGTTATTTATGCAACAATTTCACACTTGAAATACTTTAAAAACTCTTGGGTGGATATCATCCAGTAATTTCCTCATGTTAAACAAACTGAATGACTTCACAGATATAAGTACAATGATAGAGTACAATTAATATCAAACGGTGATTATTTCCCTCTTTCTACCTGGAAGATGTCTAAGTCAATTTCATGTAATAATCTACCATAAAACTGCTATCAAAGTATGCACTATTTTTGAATGGCAGGAAAGCTGTAAAAGAAGTGATCCATTTTCATATAGAACAGGCAGAAGAATACCAAGCTCACCTTCTAGCTAGAAATAAATCTTAAAAACATTATTCGATGCAATCCACTCCCCCATCCCCACGCCCCGCAACTATACTGCAGTTCTTTTGACAAGACAATGGTTTAAAGCCAGGGCACTCTGGCTTCTCTTCCATTTCAAACTCAGTCATCGCTAATAATCAAGTCAAAGGAGAACATATAAAGGTTGGTGTACACTTGTTTAACATAAATAACATATTTCACAGCAACAAGCTACATGTATGAAGGGTGTGACAATTATCTATAGTGGTACCTATTAACTCTGAAACTCTATCAGTTTATTCAGTTCTCTCTCTCTCTCTCTCTCTCTCTCTCTCTCTCTCTCTCTCTCTCTCTCTCTCTCTCTCTCTCTCTCTCTTGCATTTTCATGCCACCTATCTGGACAAAGGACACTATAGGCAGTTTACAAACATATAAAATCAACATGACTAAAATACCATAAACAAAACAAAGAATGAAAATAATAAAATGCAAATAAATAATAGTACCAAAGCATAAAATTATTAATCCTCTTTATTATGTGTCTAAGCTGTTTTCTTGCCAATCCATCTCAGCAGACACAGTACAGTATTATCCTTCTGATGAGAATGCTCAGAAAAGCTCAGGTTTTTCTTGTACCATCTCTAAGAAAACCTGAAACTTCAAAACATATCCCAACTAAAAATGGGGGGAAAGGCATTTCACCTCCATGCACTAGCATTTTCCCCCAAAGTGTTTATCAAAATCTCCATACATATTTAGAATCCAAACAAACAAATGTAACCTAAATCTAATCAACAGATATAGTATGAATATACATAAATATCAAATAGCTATTTCTGCTAAAAAACATTTTTGTTTACTTAACTTTCACTACTTGAAAAATAAAAGGGATGATACTATCAGGCCCTAAAGCCTAAATAAACTTTTAGTTCGTTTTAAAATCTCAGATGATAAAAGAACAGCCCAATGAAAGCTAAGCATGTTCAATTAGGCAATGCTAAGTGTTCACCATAGAAGAAAGAGAAACAATCCCAAAGTGCCCCCCCCCAATACAGTAACAAAGATCTTGAAAAGGTTCACAACTGGAAAAGATTTGCTTCAGTCATTTTATACATTAGGATCATCCTGATTTAAAGCAAAACTCTAAATCTTAACATGTCTGTGAGACGTTCATACTCTAGTTAGCCAAGAAAAGGTTCAACTATCCTTCTTGTGGCAATACAAGAAGCTGAGCGAAACACAAAGTAGGATGTCTTCTTCTTCTTCTTCTTCTTCTTCTTCTTCTTCTTCTTCTTCTTCTTCTTCTTCTTCTTCTTCTTCTTCTTCATCATCATCATCATCATCATCATCATCAACAACAACAACAACAACAACAACAACAACAGCAACAACATCAATCGTGCTGTCAAGTCAATTCTGACTTATAGTGACCCTTTTTCAGGGTTTTCCAGGTAGACAATACTCGGTAGTAATTTACCATTCCCTTCTTCTGGGGATGTCCTGGGATTCTGCAACGTGCCAATAGCTATACATGCTGGATTTATTCAGAGGAGACACAGTAGGGAATCTAACTCTCAATCCCTAAACCACATCAAAACACAAGGCAGGTAACAGCATTTTTCTCCATACTGAAGAAAATTATTTGTAGCTGCTAGCAAAAAAGTAGTGCATTACTTCCGAATGAAAATAGTCTGTTTTTAAGAAGCCTAGTTTTAGGATCTCCTTTCTCAAAAACTCTAACCAAGTAAGAAGCACGGCACCAACGTAGAGAACTGTGATAATTAGGTTGATAAATACATGTCACTTATCAAGCCTGCTCAAACCCAGTTCATGCATTAGAGCAACATGTTCAGTCAACCTGAAAGGCATAGAGTGCGCTACCCTCATTCCCCTCTGTTGTCCTTTTGGTCTCACAAAACTGAAGAGGGGAAACTCATTAAGGCTCTCTGTGTGACCTGGAATGCAGGGGAATCATGGCTGCTTGAATAATTCCTAAACAGTTTTGCTCACTTGCCTGCTTTTTTTTTTGGACTACTCATCCTGCTTGTCAAAACATTCTAAGGATGATATTTGTGGCATGTAGTTAACAAGATACCTCCTGTGCCACCTAGAATGATTCAAATTACTCCATAAATGTAGCTCAAGACGGTGTTAAATGAACTATAGAGCAGTGGGTTTCAGATCTTTCCAAGAACATTTCAACAATCAGCCCAAAGCATAACAAATATAACCGTTAACATATCAACGTAAAGTGATGGGTCTTTGTTAGAGATGGGCACGACTTAGCGGTATTCCCGTTTCCGTTTCCGTTACTCGGTTCCGTTACTCTACGGAAACGGTAACGGGAATCACTGCCCCAGACTTCAAGCTCGAACCGACGAACGAACAATTTTGGTCTGATTTGTCGTGCTCGTTACTTGCATCGCGAGATCGCGCGATGCCACACGCGGCACAGAAAAAAAGTTTTTAAAAGTTAAAAAAAACCAGGTTCCCGGCCGAAAAGCAGGCGGGAAAATGCCTGCCGTGCCTCAGGGCACCTACCAGAGGGGTTGTTTCTGGAGGTCCCCGGCCTCCCCCCTCATCCCCCGTCCTCGGCTGCTCTGGTGGGACTCGCCGCAGGCTCGCAGCCAGCAAAAAGCCCAGTCTCGCCGGCCGCCGGCTGCCGCAATTAAAGCACAAGCAAGCGGCACGGACGGCACAGGAAAAAACTTTTAAACTCTCCCCCCACCCATTCCCGGGCCAAAAAAGCAGGCGGAAAAATGCCTGCTTGACTAAGGGCGCAGGGCACCTACCGGAGGGGTGGTTTCTGGAGGGGGGTCCCGCCTCCCCCCCGTCCTGGGCAGCCGGACTCGCGAGTCGCCATCGCCATGCCATGCGGTGCGGGCGGGGGATCCAAAATGGGGCGGCGAACACAATATTGTTTTTGAAATCGTGGTCCAAAAACACACAAGCACAACAGAAACACGCGAAAATTTATAAACTGCCAGATTTTTCACAGTAGCAGTGGGTTTTTTCTTGCAACAAAATGTCTCTCCTCTCCTCCTCTGTCCTCCATTGATTTTATTTTATTTTATTTTATTTACACCTGCGCAGTGCGCAATGATGGGCTGGCCAAGTGGCCAGCCATGTGGGAGTGGACAAACATGCAAATTTCTGGAGCAATCCCACCAGTCGCATGGCCACTTGGCCATGGAGACTTCTGGGATGTGCCAAAAAGCCCCCTAAAACCTGCCCTAGCCCTAACCCTAACCCTTGACTCCGTACCCATACGTCACAGATTGTCTTCTTAGTGGGTCAGAGAGGCACCCAGAGGTGCAACCCACTAGCCCACCGTAACCTTACCCGTCACTAGCCTAACCCTAGCTCTTGCACTAAGGCACCTTAAAGCCAGATCTACTTGCTTGCATTGCACTACACGCAGCAAGTACAATTCCCTTCTGTGTGAGACATGGTGGTGCCAGAGCCTTGTGAAGGGCGGGTATGACCCTATCACTCTCACACTGGTCTCACTGTCTGCACATTATGTTATGCAATATCCATATGGCTATTGCATAGCATTTTGCAGCAGCAGCAGGTGAGGAAGGGAGACCCCCATGTAGAGGGGTGTCTCTTGGAGCCTGCTTCCCCTTCCTAGTGGCAGGAGGCACCCACGGGTGCCTCCAGGAGCCCACTTTCCCTTTATAGCGGGCCAGAGGAGGCACCCACCCCACAGAGGTGCCTCCAGGAGCCCGCTACCCCCCCCAAAAAACCAGTACTAACGACAACGAAAAAACGAAAAAACGAAAAAACGAACCGACTAATTTTTGCGAATTTTCGCGAAAACCGGAAACGACCCGAAATGGGACTGGCCCGACTAACGACAACTCAAAAAAATTTTTTTTCAAGTCGTGCCCATCTCTAGTCTTTGTATCTGGTTATCTTAAACCTTCCGGGTCACCCAAGTTGCCAGCTGCCAGCTCTAGAAGCAAGTTAAGCACCAGCGGGCTCCTTTTTTTGACACGTTACTGAAGTCTACGGGATTCAGGCTCCTGCTGGTTGACCAGAAGAACTCTATTATCATTGCACTCACTGGTGTTCACAACCAGAATCTTTCTCGGTTGCACTCTGCAAGTCACACTGCAGGGGAAGCACTTATGCTTAGAAACTCAGCCCTAATAGACTACTGCCACAGCTGCCAGCTTAGTTCAAAGGCAGACTTAGGAAACAAAAGAGAAAGTAAAGCCTAAAATAAAATAAAATAAGTTAAAAGGAAGAAACAGAGAAGAGAAAGGGAGGGGATGTACAATTTTAAAGGAAAAATTAAATATGGGAAGCAGATGTCAGGAAAGATGGAGTATGGGAAGTGTAACAATCAGATGAATGGGGAAAATTTGGCATTTTCCTCTCAGATTTTCTATTACACATGGTTTTCATTAGATAAAATGCTGATTTATTAGAGACGTGCATGATGAAAACTTACTTTTTGCTTTGTTTAAAGTTTTTCAGTGCGTACCTTTATCATTTACATGTTTTTCATGCACCAGTCCTTTTATTTGGTAGGAAGATTCACTCTTTCAAGTCATTTCACTTCCCCTTATTTTTGTTTTCTGGCACTAATTCCAAAAGAAGCCAGTAAAAAACAGTAAAAACAACCCCAAAGAAGCAGAGGCAATGCAACAGAGAATCAGTCTATTCCAGAAGAAAAGCAACTGGCTTGGGACCGGAGTACCTGTCAGAGCGTATCTCTCAAAGGTCAACCGGGACCAGGCCCACGAGGACGGCGCAGGCGTGCTTACTTAGGGTGGCCACACCCAGAGAGGCGTGGAAATTGCTTACAAATAACCGCGCCTTCTCTCTGGTGGGCCCTACGCTGTGGAATCAGCTCCCTAGTGAGTTGCGCCTAGCAGTGTCCCTGCCCGCCTTTTAAAAAACCCTAAAAACACATCTCTTCAGGGAGGCATTTGGCAACCGTGTTACTTAATTTTTGAGATTGTTTTTTGTGCCACCTGTGTCATTGCCATCATTTGTGGAGGGTATTGCACCCCCGCATTTCCCTTGTAGCTTGTCTCATTCTTTTTGTCTTTTTGTTGGGGGGGGGGGTCTGCTTTTAATTTGTAAACCACCCAGAGTTCCGCTTTGGAAGATGGGAGGTATATAAATGTAATAATAAACAAACAAATAAACAAATAAATAAATACTGCACAACAAACCAACAAATCACCCAGTAATCAAAATATAATTTTAATACAATAAATACACAGAAAACAAATAATTTTAAACAATCAATTCAATTGAGAAAATACCCATTCACACCACACCATACCACATACAAATAGCAAAAACAAAAACAAAAAAGCCACAGCTCTGTCTTCCAAAACCTAAGAAAAACAAGCAACCAAATAAAATCAAAAATACAATTCAATATCTTCCTTAAATCAAAAAACCTACAATATAGTAATATTTCTCTACCCACTATAATTTGATGTCTTTCTTCTCTTCTCTGAGTCCAGCACAGCAACAGGCAGCAATAGCAACCCAAGAAATGAAAGAGACAAAAAAACCAAACAAAAGGCTCAAAATTAATTCCAAAGAGACATATTGGCATAGGCAGGTTGCCTGGAAGCAGAAACAAAAACTAATCCAAATAAATACGTGGGAGCAATCCCTGTTAAAATCAAGCAAATAAGAAAAGGATGGAAGAGACAGAGGCAAACAACACAAGATAGAAGATACCAAGAGCTTGCACACCCACAAGAAATAAGTGAAACAAGGAAAGAACATTGTCACTGGCTTCCAACCAATCCAGACCCCTTTATAAGGACTTGACCCCCACCCCACCCCATAACAGCCTTTGTGATATAACTATGAAACATTTCCCAGGCAATTGACAGGTAATACAAGTAGTAAAAGAAAAGTTAAATGAAAGAAGGAAACATTAAAAAATGGATTGTGTATGTATCTCTTTTTTCTTCTTTTTTCTTTTGTTGTCAAATCCATGTTGGTTGCATCAATGATACGATCCAAGTTTCTCATTCTCTGCCATTCCCTTTTCCTTTTGCCTTCAATCTTTCCCAACATCAGGAACTTTTCCAAGGAGTCCTCTCTCCTCATGAGGTGGCCAAAGTACTGGAGCCTCAGCTTCAAAATCTGTCCTTCCAGTGAACATTCAGGGTTGATTTCTTTCAGGATGGATAGGTTTGATCTCCTTGCAGTCCAGGGGACTCTCAAGACTCTCCTCCAGCACCACAGCTCAAAAGCATTGATTCTGCGGTGATCAGTCTTCTTTATGGTCCAGCTCTCACTTCCATACATCACTAGTGGAAAAACCATAGATTTGACTATCTGGACCTTTGCTTGGGGCTGGTCAAAGGGATCACATAACTCCCCCCCCCCGCCTGTTACTCCAGGTCTACTGGCTGATGATCAATAAGGAGGCAGAGGGAGAGGGACTCCTGACACCCCAGCTCTGCTTCCACCAAGGCCCCAGGCAGATGCCCCAGGCCCACACCACAAGCCCCTTGCCGCTGTCATCAGCCCCTTGGAGCAGTGGCAGTGGTGAAGGGGTGAACAATGACCAATGCAGCAGCAGCAATGGGTTGATGGCGAAGGTGGTGGCAGCCCCAGAAATAATCATGTAAGTTTTCTTTATTTATTATGGGGGAATCTGCTTTGATGTACGAGTATTTTGGTCTATGAGCATGTTTCCAGAATGAATTATGCTTGTAAACCAAGTATTAATGTACCTCTAAAACATCTAAGTCCATTGCAAAACATCAACCTCCATGTTAACATTATTGCTTTACGACATATAATGATAATATTATCATTTAATGATGTAAAGCCACTTTGGGTCCTTCTTAAGGAGAAAGGTGGGGGTAAAATGTTTTAAATAAATAAGTGATTGGGCTGGTCGAAGTGCTACATTAATTGAATTTCTCCCTACTGTGGTTACATACATTTGTAATATATCCAAGTAGCTCCATTTCATTTTATTCTTTGATTCCCCCTATTTCTCCTTGAGGTCTATTAAGTGATGCTCTCCAGATGGCCCAGCCACAATCTTAGCCCCATGGGAGGCACTCTTCAGCATTCATTCATTCAGCAAGGTGTGTTGTTTTTGTTCTCCATAGGTTTAGCCTAGCATCTTCTGGTTTAACATTTACAGTTTGAGAGGTGCACAACGCTTCCTTGATTTTAGCTATGGTCTGGAAAATGATATTTATTAAGTGGATAAAATTACCTTATTTTGTTCATTATTTCTGAGCACTTTTTGATACACTTATGGAAGGGCAATGGTAGCCAAATAGTACACTTTTTCAATGGAATAGGTTTCAGACAGCCAGTAATTCCTATACATCATACTTTTACAATCATCTGCATTAAAAGCCTGAGCACAGCTCTGAGAGAATGATTCCATGGTGATGAAACCGTGAAAGCCAAGAGTACCAGAAATTTTCAAGTCAACCAAGGATTTCATGGGTGTGAAATTGTAGGCAATTACATTTGATCACTGTGTAAGACCTTGGTACTGAATTTATTCAAATTTGCTATAGAAATTGTTTTGAAGTACTTCAGGACACCAAGGGCCCTGATTAAAGCAAATTGTGTCTATAATATGCAGAACTGCAGAAAAAGAATCTAGTCCAATGCAAGCTGAGCTTGATTAGAAAATATCTAACCCTAGAACAACAATAAATTAAAAAATTAACATGTCTAAGAAAATATATTTTTGAGTTCTAAAGTCTTCCAGGGGTTGCTAACAAACAAGAAAGAGGAAGCAAAAAAGAGATGTATCTGTATGACACAAACTAGAAAAAATAAAGCATGCTAAAAATTAATTTATGTAAACAAGAGCCACAAGAAAAAAGAATAAGTAGTGTGATTAACTTAAAGTCACTTTTGAAGGAAATAGTCTACCATGGCAAAGTCTCAGGGATAGGAAAAACTCAAGTAAGGTGTCCATATCAGCAGTAGGTCCACAGCGTAACTCCCCCCAGAAATCTAGGGGGGCAAAGCCCCCCCCCAGCAAGTAAGAGAGTAGACTTTATCTCATCTTTAACTTATTTGTCTTTCTGGCAGTCCATAAACTCTCCTCCTACACCATATCTCAAACAGATCTAATTTTTCCTGTCAGTTTTTTTCATTGTTCACATCCCAACATAGTAATTTGTAATAACTTAAAGCGGATGACCCTGGCTTTAGTCTCCATTAGTGAAACAAAACATGATTTTTCTGTTTTGTGCCCATCCCTAGTGGCCTATTCACTTTTATGTACAGATAGCTACCTAGACACCTGTGTTTGGTGAGAAAGTCAGAATGTAAATCCATCAACCAGAAAAGAATACTAATATATATTGCAAGGGTGTCTCCTTGCTCTCTTGGAGTTCTCAGGCTCTCTGGATTACAGGGCTCCCAAATTGGCCAGGAAGCACCTTATGTTATCAAATCAATCACTAACAATACTTGCTGCCATGGCAAGGACTAGCACAGCATGCCACCTAACCCATCTAGAAAAGAAGACCAACACATGGCTTTTAGGGTTCATGGTGCCCCCAAACCTGACACACATTGCCATTAGTGAGAAAATCCTGTTTTGCATATATGCTAATAACAAGGAGAACCACACTTGTGAAATTCTTTGGGAGTTGTGATTTCTCTCTAAAATAATCTGTAGTTACTTTAATTTACTAAATGTGTTTGTGGTGCGAGTTGTTTTTTTCTTTAAACCAGAAGTGAGCTTCCAGCAGCTTCCAGTTTTGAAACAAGCCAGATTTTCAAGGGAGGGGGAACCACAGGAGAAACCCTAGTAGATCCATAATTAGCCTCCTGAACCCTAGGATGTTACCCATGTCTGATCCAGATACACACATACACAAGTAATACACAGATACACGATTACATACTTGTTGTGTATTGATCTGTAATTGCTGGTTGAAGTAACTGCCTCCCTGTTCAAAAGGGAACAGGCCTATTGGTTGATTATAGTTGCTGCATTTGGATCTTCAATCCTATTCGTTCCCGCCAAAAGGCAGCCTTGTGATTGGTTGTAATTGTTCCCTCCAAAATGTATCTTTTCCTAGCCAGTCCTGGCCCCTATAAATGTAACCTCCTCTCCCCACTCCCCAGTCTTGTCTCTCCTTGATTAAAGAGCTGTTCACTAGAAGCTGTTTCCAGCCTTCTTTGTCTCAGAGCTGAAATCACTGCTGAATCACTAACCCCACGTTACAATACTGGCGACGAGGATGGGATCCGGAATGCTGAGTAGCAGAGGCTCATCACGCTGACTCAGAATCCGGATTGCAGCAGAGACAAGACTCACCTGCTGGCTAGAAGACGACCCTGACCACCTGGAGAATGGAAAGTCCACGGGTCTTGGAGCCCTTCCAGCCGTCTGAGCCTCACACTTGGGAGGACTATGTTGAGCGTTTCGAGTTCTTCGCGGTGGCTCAAGGAATCACAGATGCCAGCAAAAGAAGGGCCACATTCCTGAGTTGCTGTGGGCGGGAAAACTTCATGTTGGCCAAGGCACTGCTCGCCCCAGCAAAGCTGA
>JAWVWN010003055.1:0-72407 GCA_037367305.1 Phrynocephalus vlangalii | reverse complement strand
TTGTGAAAAGTGTGTGGATCCCACTCTAAGCAGATGAGTCCAGTATGTTTACATTAATATATAGGAGTGTAAGTGAAACACCATTTTCCCAGGTTCACATTTCAAATCAAATACCTATAAGGATAAATGCCATTCGTGGCCAACTAATTCATATGTGTTTGTCCAAGTAAAAATGTGGGAGGGACTGCCCTTTGCCATTTTTACGTTCTGCCATGTACCCTTTTTGGCCATGCACGTTTCAGACTGACAAAATAGCTTTCCTCCCCCTTATTTTGTAAGACACTTCAAAGAGGGGGGTATGTGTGTGAAATATGCTAGTGTCTTATGCTGACATAAGTGTTTGACAACCATTATAAAACCATAAATGTGATTCTAGTTCACATACCCTTTTGCTGTATATGCACAAACACATCCCCATCCTTTGCACAACTTGTTTAAACCACAGAGGTCCCAAACTTCTGGATGGCCTGTTCTTGGCCCCTTCATGTGGGTAGCACAAATACTTGCCATTTGACTTGTATACATTCACCCATGTAGCTGATCCACAGCGAATTCCTAGGCCTTTTCCAAGTGCATCATAGGCGTCAAACCAAATGACTGCCCGCCTGCCACTGTTCTTTAGGACAGTAGTGGAGTTTATATAGTAAAGAAAACCCCCACCTTCTGGATTGTCCCTTCTAGGTACTCCAGTCCTAGGCATTCCAGCCCAATCGTGTACCTAAATCTGTGTGGGACCCAGGCTTATGACAAAGATGCTCTCCAGACAAGGTTTCACATATGTGATACATCTTTTTTTTTTATTTTTTTTTTTAAATGTTTTTTATTAAATTTTAAACTACATACAACATAAGAAAATGAAGGTAAAAAAAAAAACTACAACAAACAATATAAGTGCACCCCCATCCCACGGGGCCATCCATACATTCTTATTCGTTGCTCCATCTTCTATTCTTCTAGTAGTCTTCTTAAAGTTCTCTTCTCCAGAATTGTTGTGAGATATTCGTGGACTCTTTCCCTTTTCCTTCGACTAGTACATAATCTAAAAATTTACCCCAGATATCGTAGAAAATGTCTTTTTTCATTTCTCCTCGTTTAACCTTTAAACTGCAGGACAGTTTATCGTTTATAGCTATATCCCAAAGTTCATTATACCAGTCTTCCATCTTGAATTCTAGTTTTGACTTCCAGTTTTTTGCTATAATTAATCTAGCAGCTGTCATAAAATTGCTATTAGTTCCTTTGTTGTACAGCATAATCTTTACTTGTTAACAATGATAATAATGCTATCTCTGGATTACAATCTATAATCCATCTTAATCATATTACTTAGCTCTAAAAACACTTTTTTCCAGAAACCTTTGGACTATTTCACATTCCCACCAAAGATGCAAGTAAGTACCAAGCTCTTTTTCACATTTCCAACATATTTAGAGTAAGCAGGATTCATTCTATTTAGTCTTACTGGGGTTAAATACCATCTAGAAACCAATTTGAAGTAGTTTTTCTTTTATCCTGAACCGATAATGATCTCAAAATTCTCATATTCCAAATTTTCTTCCAGTCTTCTTTCTCTATCTGTACATTAAGGTCTTGGTTCCAAACTTCTCTCAAGGTGTTTAACTCCTTCATTTCTGATAATTCCCCTAATATTTTATATATTTTACGTGTTATTCCTTTCTCTGAATTTTCCTGTTCAGACTCAAGCGATAATAGGAAATGTTCAAATTTTGTGCATTCTCTGATTTGATTATTTCTCTTTCCCCAGTCCTTCATCCATTTTCCTAGTTGAATATAATTTAACCATGTTAAATCACTGGGTTGCAAAATATTTTTTTATATCCTGAATTGTTTTAATCTTGAGCATCCAATCCTTTAGTCTAGCTATTTTCTTAATTTTAAATAACTCCAATAATGCTTCAAGTTGTCTGGAAAGCTTTCCAAGTCAGTAACTAAAGCCAGTGGGGATCCCTTCGGAGACAAGATTTTCCTATATGTTCTCCATGTAACAATTAAACTATTCAATAGGGGGTTGTCAATCTTTACTTTGTTTTTAACTTCCGTGAATAAAAATGTGTTTATTTCCCCCTTTATATCCAAAGACTCTTGCTCCCACCATATTAGCTTCTGTGGTTTAAAAAGAATTTCCCCCAAAGAACTAAGTTGATTGGCTATATAATAATTTTTTTATATTGGGTATACCTATTCCTCCTACTTTCTGAGATCTATACCATAGACTTTTATTTATTCTTGATTTTTTCCCTGCATTACAATACCTATTTATCATGTCTTGGAGAGTTTTAATTTCCTTTTCTAAAAACTGAACCGGTAACATTTTAAAAATAAAGTTAATTTTTGGAAGTATTTTCATTTTTATCAATGCAATTCGGCCAAACCACGATAATTTTAGTTTAGAGTAGGATAATAATTTGTTTTTCATCTCTTCTTCTAATTTCAAAAAATTTCTTTCTTTAGTTTTAGTAAATTCTTTATGGAGTTCTAATCCTAGATATTTAATGCTTTTCCCCGGTTTAAGTCCAGATTTTTCAATCATCTTTAAGTCATGTTTTCCATAATTAAACAATAAACTCTCTGATTTTTGCCAGTTTACACATAGTCCTGTTATTTCTCCAAATTCTTCTAAATGAGTTTTTACTCTTTGAATATTCTCTATTGGGTTTACAATAGTCAAAAGAGCATCGTCCGCGAATAAACTGATTTTAGTTGCCCCATCTTTCCCTATACCTTTAATAGATTTGTCGTCCCTTATGGCATTTGCCAGGAGCTCTATAACAATACAAAAAAGGACTGGAGAAAGAGGACATCCTTGTCTAGTTCCTCGCCTAGGGTGATTTGTTCAGTCAATCCATCATTAACTATTATTGAGGAGGTGCCCGTTGAATATAGTTGATTTATTACTCCCAAAAAGGATTTCCCAAATCCCCATTTTTTTAACAATATTTTTAATGTGGGCCATTGAACACAATCAAAAGCTTTAAAAAGATCTAGAGATAACATCCCAGCTTTAGTAGTACTCTTTCCCATTTCATAAAGAACATTCAAATTCCTTCTAATAATATTTGCCATTTGTCTACCTTTAATAAAACCACATTGATCCTCTTTAATATATTTAGCTATGAACTTATTCATTCTTTTAGCCAAGATTGCTGTGAAAATCTTAGCATCTTGATTTAATAAGGATATTGGTCTGTATGACCCAATATCCATTAAATTTTTATTAGGTTTTGGGATTAAAATAGTTAAAGAATGGGTCCAAGATCTCGGAATTTGTTCTCCATCCAAAATTTCATTATATAGCTTCTTTAATATGTGATACATCTTGTCCTGATTTAGGCACGTTGTACCCGCTTGTGGACATTCTATTGGGCGCTGGGTGAAATAAACCAAAGTGTTTACCACTTTGTCTCCCTGAGTAGCTGCAACAACACAAAGCTTACATTCTTCTATACCTTCAGGTTCAGCAGCTAAACAGACAGATCGAAATAAACCAAAGAACAATCATTTCCACTAATTTGAGCATCCTATTAAACCTTTGCATCCAATTATTATTAATTGGCAACTCTCACAACATATAAACCAAAGTTATAACAAGTTAAATTCAGTTTAAAAGACACCTTCCAAAAGTGCTGAGGCTCCTTTAAGAACTTTGACAGCTGCAGAGGTTTCTACAGCTCATAGAACCTCCGTTGACAGCTCGCTGACTGCAATAGTTCCAGGCGCTTAAAGAGAAAGCTGTTTAGATTTCAATGAAGGAAGAATACATGCATTAAAGCATAGTCTCGCACAAAATAAATATGGCTTTGACTTGTAGCTGGAACAAATCCGCTCGCCTTCCTCGCTGTAAAACCCCCTCCCTCCTCTTCTTGTGGGGGATGGGTTTAAAAGGCAGGAAGTTTAAAAGCTGAAAGGAAAAAAGTCAAATCTTCTGGAAAGAACTTCTTGACAAGCACACACAAAGGAAGGACCAATATTTTACTTTGGCCTCCCAATGTCTGAAGTAGCTTTCTTGGAGATCAGTTTCAAGCTGTCATCTGGGCTTAGATGCGAAGTCCACAAGTCCAGTCCGCGCTGGTTCCCTCTGGTCTGGTCTGGTCTGGTCTGGTCTGGTCATCTTTGGTCCTCTCCGTCTGGCAGTGTCCGATGCTGCGCAGTGATGAGGGTGACGATGGCGAATGGCCTTACAAAGAGACGTCCTCAATTTAGCATCGACCAGCGCTGTCAGCCTTCCTACCCAAATCGACTCCTTGACCCGGACACAATGGATGGATGGGCTTCTCCAGCATACCGGAAAGCTCTCGTCCCAGGGTTCATCTGTATGAAAAAGAGACTGACACACACACACACACAAACACATACAAACGGCCAAGCAATTTGCAGCTTACACTGTGTGCAGATTTCAATGGCACAGGATAGCGCAGTCCATCTGAGAGTCTCGGAAGAAAAAAAATGTCCTGAAAGGTAAATGTCCTGCAGAATGTGGCATTCCACTTCGTGAAACAAGCATATGAACTTTTCTTAAAAAATAGGGAATCTTGCCCTTTGCATGGAGTTTCGTGTGCACAAAGAGAAGAAATTTAAAGGCCATTTTAAAAGGCTTCATTTTCCTTCAGAGGAGCTTTAAGACCAGGTGTGGGTTAAAGCTGCTGGCTGGGCAAATTTGCATTTTAATGGTTTCAATGGCTGGGTGCCTAGGGCAAAAGGATAGTCCTTATATTCTCCTGTGGTGAATTAGTTGTAAAGAGTCATTAAAATAACAAGTCAATTCATTATCCCTGTATCTTTTGAACTTCCAAAAGCCCATGAAGAAAGGTGTGGATTGTGCTGAATGAGCAAGGCCCCTCTCTCCTTTTAAGGTGGCACGGAAAATTGTGTTAGTCTTTTAGCTGGAAATGGGGAAAAACCTTCTCCTGGGTCTCCGGTTATTTAGCAAGTATACAAATAGTCTCTAATTTTGTTGTCCTTAAATTTCTTCAATGTTTGCTTGGGAAAAATTCTTATGGTACATGTAGTTATCACAGGTCAGAGTCATAGACTGGCTTCGCGACTGTCCTTGGATCATTTTATTCCTATATTTTGCACCCATTCCCCTGACTGGTGTGTTCAAAATATAAGCTTTGCCTCCAAGCTTTGTCTAACAGCCTGGGAAATCATTCTAAAAAAAATTAACACACTGCTTTTTCATCCCGAAACGGGAGGCTGGATATGCTGATTTTGGTGGGTAAAATCCCACTCTCTCTTCCCCTGTCCTTAAAATAACAGCTTGGCGCTTTTTTCTGTTAACGTTTTGATTTGGATATTGGTGGCAGGGAATGGACATCTTTCCTGAGAATCTCCTTGTGCTTTAAATTAAATTACCTTGTTTTTCCTCAAAGGTTCTCAGCTGCTTTTGAAAAGGAAAAGGGCATTCATTCAACTCTCCGTATGATATCTCATGGATATTGCCAGCCGCCAGAGTTGGCGTGGTCTCTGATTCAAATTTTCTGCTCTTGATTGTGAAGAATTTAAAAATAATATCTCTGCCTATCCGTCCGTGCTACACACAATAAACAGTGGCTCCCTCAAGATCTCTATAGTCAGGCAGTTATCATGGGATGGAAATACCTCCTAACACTAAAAAAAATGGAATTCAGGGTTGCACATACTGGGCTCCCATCTAGCGCTGCCTGTTTCCCCATCTCTCCTGCAAAATGCTTTTTCATCATGTCGTGTGCCTATATCTGGGCATCTGGAGAAGGCACAAGCTGTTCTTTCTCGTTCCTATTCATTCATGCCCCCTTTCTTTTCCTCCTTTCTGCTTCACCTCCTTTCTCCATTTTCTTCCTTCTATCTCTCCTTATTTGTCCTTCCATCATTTCTCGGGTTCCTTCCTCTGGGTTTGGGTGCAGTGTTAAGGAGTGATGCTGAATCACTTAGTTTTTACTTGGATGCAGCTTACTGATCGATGTTTAAAACTGCTTGCTGCTTTTAAAAAAGAGTGTTTCTTGGGTGTTTTTCACCTCCTAAGTTCTATTACGGGACTTGATCTTTTTAAGGAATGTTATTCTCAAATGCCTTATGATGTTTTTATTTTAAAATGTCCCTTCGGCTGGTAAATTTTGTTGTGTAACAAGCCAGCCTAATTTATACAAAACATATAGGATGTTGCTTTCTTCTAAGTACCTAAAAACATTCTTCCTAATGTCAATATTTCCCTTGGCCTTTTAAAATAGCTGGCGGGGTCTTCGATTTGGTAGAATTTTTTTCTTATATTAATTAACTAATCGTGTTCTTGCAATTTCATACACCTCTTGCTAGCAAGCCAAAATTGTTTTGTCCTTCTTGAGGGCTGGAATCTTAACTCAGGGTGGTAATGTCCTGGATTCTCTTAGCCAAGAGGGGTTCTTCTTAAAAATTACATCCGTTCCTGTTTCATTTAATACCAAAGTCATTTTTCCTGGTGGCTAAATTCCAGTTTGCCATGAAGCACATCAAAAAGGGGTGGATGATTTGCTTTGGTCTGTCCCCATTTTAAAAGTTCTTATTCGTGTGCCTGTTACATAATGGGACATCTGGGTCCTGTCTGTGTTGACACTTAGGATCGCTAACCCTGCTTACATTTAATCGTTGCTTGTGTCCTCAATCTTCCTTTGTTCAAGAAATTCCTCATGTCTCCCTGCTACATCATACGCCCTTAAAGGACATTGCTGCCTCTTTGTCCAATTTCGTTCTCCTACAGCCTCTAAAGCATGATTTCCTACTTCCACCACCGATTCCTGGCACTTCTTTACTAAAACAGCCACTCTTTGATAGTCCGCTTCTCCCCATTCACCATTTCCTTTTATTCTATGACAGAATTCCTCTTCACTTTCCTCTTCTTCTTCCTCATCTCTCTTGGGGGCCCCTTTCCCTGTTTCTTGCTCATCTTTTGGAGGTTTGCCTGACGGTCCTAGCTATGGAAGATCTTTTGGTGTGGGGAGATCATCATCTTTTTGGAAAGGAAACGGGTGCTGGACCTTGCAAAGGCAAAGCTGCAGGAAGGGGGGCCGCTGGATTCCCAGGAGGGATAGCCGCAAGATAAGGAGGTGATGGGGTGAAGACATCGTAATCTTCAGGACGACTTTCTAAAGCTGCCTCCTTTTTCTTCAAAGCCAATAGCTTAGCTTGGGGTTGCAACTCTCTACAAAATTGAATCCATGAAGGATTTTTCTTCACATTTCCTTTCCAAACTTCAATATAGGGAATGTGTTCAGGGCAGTTTTTGAGAATTTTTAACCACAGTTGCCTGATGATACTTTTATTAAAAGTCCCTTCTGGTGGCCAATCCGTCTGCAACACTGGCTACTCAATCTGACATAAAGTCTGCATTCTTTCTCTCTTAATTTTTGATCCCAAAGTCATAGTTCCTGATTGTAGAGTGCCAATTTAACAGGAAACAGTCCAGGGGAGATGTTGGCTTGCTTGAATCTTGCCCCATGGCTTTTTGACAATTTTATTTAGGCTATTTTCCTAAATTTCTCCCACACAATGCCACTGGACCCGCACCTGAATTTTACACAATTTCACACACACTCCACTCGATTCTGACAGCGACTCGGTGGGTCGCCCCAAACGAGAACTGCGCTTGTCCAGATTCGCTCGGTTAAGGAGACGCTAAGCTCCAACCTTCCACGCACTCACACACTCATTGGGTCAGTAGCCACTCAAATCACCCACATTTCAAACCGCCACCCAACCTGTTCTGGAGCCCACTGCCTACCCAGAACCTTATTTCTACTATTCTAAAACTTTGACAGCTGAGAATTTCTTCTTGCCGCCACACACCAAGTGGGTCTCCTGCCCCACTTGAACCCTTGAGGTGTTAGAGCACTGCTCTTCTCCCCTCTTCAAAACTACAGAACCACCGTTCTGCCAACCCTTTACGTGCCAGGAGGTCACCCCCCAGCCTAGGGATCCCAGAGACTTACTCTCCTTCCCCCCACGGACCGGTCCCAAACCTTACCAAATTCCTTCACGAACTCTTCCCCAGCCGGCAATCAGCAGTTTCTCCCCGAGCGGTCCGTCTCCACCACCACGTTAAGTGAAGAATTCCCCTTTTTCAAGATGAAAAGGTGCGCGCTGGAAATCTTCCCAAATCGCTGGCTGTTCGGCCCCGCTCGGTCTGGCCTCTGGCTCTGAAGGGAGGGCGATCCCGGCACGAGCCCCCAAATGAAGGGATTCCCCCCGGGTTGCCTGCCGCTTATCGCTTGAGCCAGAGCTGGAATAACCACGCCAGAGTTTCGTGCAACGGAGAAACGCTTTACTTCTTTGCAAAGAGGCTCTCAGTCGAATTGCTTCGAAAAGCTGAGGGCCCAGAACATGAAAATCTTTACAGTCTTTATAGCATACATTCGCCAACACCCCTTCTTTATCAGCAAAAAAACAAGGATACATCTGGGCGCTGTAAGACGCCCACAATGAACAGAGAAACTTCAAAAAACACACAGTCATCACATTGTTACACACATACAGAATACTATCAATTTTGCATTGTAACACCCCCTGTCATGGAGTTCTCGGAACCCTCCGCTCTTTCCAGGAAAGCGTTTGACAGCCCCGTATCGATGCACGGATGTCTGGTTATCTAGTGTAGGGGCCCCATTGTTCTACAGATAAGTGTTCGTTCGTTAGTTTGTATCCTGTTTATCTCACAGGCTTGGGGGAAAATAGTGTGATGCTTTGTGCTTACAGTTTGTGAAAAGGAGAGGGGTGAATTAAAGGACATATAGCCATATTAATAATGTGGCTGTGTATATATGCTTATGCCATGTATTGAAATATTCCTATCACCAGCAGAAGAAGGAGCAGGCAAGCTTCCCGGGTTCATTCCCCCTCCGTTTGCTGAGTCATCTTCCACAGATCTTGTCTGTCTTTTTCCCTCCAGCCAAGCAGATCTTCCCAAGAGTATTAAAAGCAAAGATACCACCTGTAGGCTAGAAAAAAATGAGCCGTGATCTGGCGCACGGCACATGAGGGACCTTTCGAACTTGGTAAGATAGGGAGCTAGCTTTTATTAATCTTTGCACTGCTTTTATTTGCATTTTTGGCTGGGGTAGTCTTGCTGGTTTCATTGCTCCGTGTTTGCAGTCTTTTTTCATTGCCCAGCAGGCAAAAATGGGTTGGATTTTTCTTCCTGCTTGTTTGTTTGCATTTTTCCCCATTGCACTTTGGGCGGGAACAGACCGGGGTAGTCTTGCTGGTTTCTCTTCTCCATGTTTGCATTGCACTGCAGGGGGATGTTCTGGAGGGTATTCCAGCACTCCAAGCCTCTAAAGTGCATTTTATAAAGAGGGCTGGAAACCCCCCCTCCCAGCTTTTTTGCCTTTTTTCGGACCTCCGGAACGGATTAATTGGTTTCCCATTCATTTCAATGGGAAACCATGTTTCGGATAACAAGCTTTTCAGATAACAAATTGCCTCTGAGAACGAATTAAATTTGTTATCAGAGGTACCACTGTATTGTTAGGTATCTGACAATGGCCAGATAGGCATGATATAAATCTAATAAATAAAAAATAAATCTTCTGGTCTCAAGTTGGCTGGAGAATTCTGGAAGTTGGAGAGGTTCTATTCTGCCATATAATTGTCATATAATTACAGTGGATATAAAAAGCATAGCCAGCGTTAGACAAGATAAGCCAGTGCCAAGAATTCCAGGGTACTGAATCACAATTATTGATGTGTGTGTTCTATTTATATAAATTACACAGAACTGCTTAGCCACTATAAGAACCTTAATACCGTTTCTAGAATTCATAGTATGGAAAAAATCATGAAGAGCATTATCAATAAAATTGATATCTTGTAAGCATCTTTATCTGTCCAACTTTTACCTCAAGAGATATTACATTTACTCTGGATAGCTTATGTATGTGTCCAAGCTGCATTAGTACAAGGGCCTACAGCTAGGACATTCTAGGTTACCTCAAGCAGGCTACCTCTAAACCACACTTTACCAGTAATATTTCAACTGCCCAGAGGTAAAACCAGCCATTATTTCATTAGAAGATTCAAAGGTTTAAAATGCTCTGCACACAGAATTACACAATTTTTAGTTTCCAACACACATAAAAAATAAAACAGGACCGACGGCATTTTTCTTTTGGAAAACAATTCTTGAGATGCTAAAGTATCAGGAGATTCTGATGACCTTATACACTGTGTTAGTAATTTACTCATTAAGTGCCACTTATCTAAAAAGTATTAACTAATTATCCTTTAAAAGCATTATTTATTTGTTTTATAAAATTAATCAAGCAGATTCCAAATACTGTCTATTTCTCTCTAAGCACCCATTAGAAACCTATACAGAATCTTAAAAAACATCTATTTTCAAATCAAACTCAGGAATTCAAGAATGCCATGCTATTTTTTCCACTTCCATTATATTTTCAGTGTCCCAAACTAGTCTGATCAACTCGTGTGTGACTATTTAATCAAATTCTGAAGTTCCAGATTGCTACATATGTCTGACACAACCAATTTTTTTATAAAAAGCACTCGAGAAAAGTTAATGCAAGGTGAGGAACAGTAATGTACTAAAACTCAGTGTACACAGAAACAGTGTACACGCAAATTTTATCATGCTGAAGGGAGTGAATAGGACTAGAAAATATTTCAAATACAATGTCTAGAATCAAGTTCTGGGGAGTGTATTTTCTTCTGTTAGAGGGAAAGTATAATTGGAATTTACATTTCTGATATACCTATTCTTAGCCTACGGACACAGTGTACTATGTAAATTATGGACAACAGTGTATTCTCAGCAAGATCACAGCCACGCAGAATAACAAAGGC
The DNA here is from genome assembly GCA_037367305.1 of Phrynocephalus vlangalii. Taxonomy (NCBI): domain Eukaryota; kingdom Metazoa; phylum Chordata; class Lepidosauria; order Squamata; family Agamidae; genus Phrynocephalus; species Phrynocephalus vlangalii. The sequence goes on along the minus strand of JAWVWN010003055.1, from coordinate 61,577 downwards.
TGTTGTATTTGTTCTGATGGTTCTCGATGTGTTTGAGCCTTCAATGATCAAGCAGCATCCAATAGTATCCATAGGCTTAAGGTGAACAATGGCCTAAGGTGCTGAAACCTATCAAGACTGGATCGCTACCTATGGCCTTGGTGGTGAAGGCTTTTTGATTTGTCTGGGTACTTTTGGAAAGCACACCCTGATAAGTAGCAGATAGACTATGCCTGAGGCCGCTAATTCAGACCAGGGTGACAAGAGGTCAAAGCTGACTATAAGATGGAGGACTCGCACTAGATGTATTCAGACTGATGAAGCTGTTTCGATGAGCAGCGAAACGTTTCTATCTCTCAAAAAGAAGTCCAGTAGCCATGACTCAACTTCCAGAGAAACTCACCTGGATGACTGAGAATCTTCACAGACATAGAAATGTTCCTCTTTTTCACTTAAGAAGAGGAACATTGGTACTAGATTATTATTTCTAGAGTAGTAGCTAGTAACACTAAAAATATTCAAGGCCCAGAATACTGCACTCATTAAAATGGAGTCTGAGGGAACAGCTGTAGTTACCTGTAACACTTCTGCCATGTTTGTCATCTTGACAAATCGCACCGAGAACTACCCTTGCTGCAAGTGCAAGCTGGTTGCACTATTAGAAGAGAAGGTCCAGGAGCTAGAGGCCCGCATATCGAACCAGCAACATATTAAGGAGCTTGAGCGGTTCTTGGACAGAGCAGAACAGACTATCCAGGTCCAAGAAGAGACAGAGCACACTTTTGAGGATGTAATCACTTCCCCAACCCAGGAGGTAGATGTGTGGAGGAATGTGACTCAAAGGAGTAGAAGGCCAAGGGATCGCTCAGAGAGTCTCATATTGCACAATCAATTTGAGGCTCTTTCCCTCATCACACCTCATGAGGCACACAACGAGGAACAACTGGTTCCACCTGAGGATCTCTCCCTCGTCACAATTGATGAGATACAGGATCAGGTACATGTAGAAGAACAGGCTGCAGGAGAGAAGCTCTTTCTGCTAGGGGATTCTATAATTAGAAATACGGAGGGATGGATTTGTGAGGACCATGATAACCGTATGGTCACTTGCCTGCCAGGTGCAAAGGTTGCAGACATCACGAGAAATCTAGATAGCTTGTTAGAGAGAACCGGGAAGGAGCCAGTGGTCATGGTACATGTTGGTACCAATGATGTTGGGAAGGCCAAGCGGTCAGTCTTGGAAGCCAAGTTCAGGTTGTTAGGAAGATTGAAGTCCAGGACTTCCAAGGTAGCATTTTCAGAAGTGCTACCTGTTCCTCGTGCAGGACCCGCCAGGCAGGCAGAGCTCAGAAGCCTCAATGCGTGGATGAGGCAATGGTGTCGAGAGGAGGGCTTTAGATTTGTCAGGAACTGGAGAACATTTTGGGACAAGCCAAACCTGTTCAGGAGGGATGGGTTGCACTTGAATCATGATGGGACCAGATTGCTGGCACTCAACCTCAAAAAGGCTGCAGAGCAGATTTTAAACTGATAACTGGGGGAAAGCCGACAGGAGCTGTGTGGCATCCGGTTCGGAACACCTCATCCACAGGGAATGAGGTTGGAAAGGGTAAAGAATCACATAGAGATGACATAGCAGGTATTAGTACTGGGAGAATAATGGAATGTGATAGTTCATCTACTGAAAATAATAGCTGTGGGGGGAAAAGAACAAAGCAGCAGCTGTTGTTGCAGAACCCACTGTACAGGTGCTTCTACGCCAATGCTCGAAGCCTCTGACCAAAAATGGGAGAACTCGAACATTTGGCAGCTAGGGATAACATTGATATAATAGCCATAACAGAAACCTGGTGGAATGCAGAGAACCAGTGGGATACAGCAATCCCAGGCTATAAACTCTATAGAAGGGATAGAGAGGGGCGGGTTGGAGGGGGAGTGGCCATCTACGTTAAAGAAGGGGTAAAATCCAGCAGAATGGAGATTGACAGAGGGTCTGACTCCACCACAGAATCACTGTGGGTTAAACTACCAGGTCCAAGGAGTGATGTGATAGTTGGGGTATGCTATCGCCCACCAGATCAAAAACTTGAGGGGGACCTTGAAATGAGGAGACAAATCATGGAGGTGTCTCAGAAGCACAGGATAGTAATCGTGGGGGACTTCAATTATCCCCACATCGACTGGGCCAATGCGAGCTCCGGGCAAGAAAGAGAAACTGGGTTTCTCGACTTGCTGAATGACTGTGCCTTAGAGCAACTTGTCATGGAGCCCACCCGAGAACAGGCAACTCTGGATCTAATACTGTCTGATACTCAGGATCTGGTCAGGGATGTGAATGTCACTGAGCCTCTGGGGAACAGTGACCATGCTGCAATCTCCTTTGCCATGCATGTTGGAGGAAGAGTGTCAAGCAAATCAGACATAAAAATCCTTGATTTTCGAAGGTCCTCTTATGGATTGAGAACTGGTTGAGATCCCGGAAACAAAGAGTAGGTGTCAATGGGAAATTTTCACAATGGAGAGAAGTGAAAAGCGGTGTGCCCCAGGGCTCGGTCCTGGGACCGGTGCTTTTCAATCTGTTCATAAATGACCTGGAGACAGGGATAAACAGTGTGGTGGCCAAGTTTGCAGATGACACAAAACTTTTCCATGTGGTAAAAACCAGAGAAGATTGTGAAGAGCTCCAGAAGGATCTCTCCAAACTGGGGGAGTGGGCTGAGAAATGGCAAATGCGTTTTAATGTAACCAAATGTAAAGTAATGCATATTGGGGCAAAAAATCCAAACTTCATCTATCAACTCATGGGCTCTGAGTTATCCGTGACGGATCAGGAAAGAGATCTTGGTGTGTTGGTGGACAGCTCCATGAAGGTGTCTCCCCAATGTGTGGCAGCAGTGAAGAAGGCCAATTCCATGCTAGGGATTATCAAAAAGGGGATTGAAAATAAAACAGCCAACATTATAATGCCGTTATACAAAACAATAGTAAGGCCCCACCTGGAGTATTGTGTACAATTCTGGTCACCGCATCTCAAGAAAGACATAGTGGAACTGGAAAAGGTGCAGAAGAGAGCGACTAAAATGATTACTGGGCTGGGGCACCTCCCTTATGAAGAAAGGCTAAAACATTATGGCCTCTTCAGTCTGGAAAAAAGGCGCTTGAGGGGGGATATGATTGAGACATACAAAATAATGCAGGGTATGAGTAAAGTGGATAGAGGGAAGCTCTTCTCCCTCTCTCAAAATACCAGAACTAGGGGACATACACTCAAATTGAGTGCTGGGAGAGTAAGAACTGACAAAAGAAAATATTTTTTCACCCAGCGCGTTGTAAGTCTATGGAACTCCCTGCCACAGGATGTGGTGATGGCATCTGGCCTGGATGCCTTCAAAAGGGGATTGGACAGATTCCTAGAGGAAAGGTCCATCACGGGTTACAAACCATGATGGAGATGTGTCTTCTCCAGGCTTTAAACCAGGGTGCTTCAAGGGCCAGATGCAGGGGAGTGGTATCAGGAGATAGATATCTAGTCTCATGCGCTCCCAAACGCATCTGGTGGGGCCGCTGTGAGATACAGGAAGCTGGACTAGATGGGCCTTTGGCCTGATCCAGCATGGCTCTTCTTATGTTCTTATGTTCTTATGAAGGGCAAACTTCCCTCAGATGAGGAAACTAGTTAGAAAGAAATTGAAGGGGAAGGTTGGAAGAATCCAATCTCTTCAGAGTGCATGGAACCTGTTTAAAACAACGGTAACAGAGGCCCAGCACAAGTGCATACCACAAAGAAAGAAGAGCTCATTTAAGTCCAAGAGGGCACCAGCATGGTTAACGAGTGGAGTTAGAGAGGCTGTCAAGGAACCGTCCTGGGTCCTTCTCCAAAGGCTTCCTTAGATCACCTCTGGACTTAGTAAAAATACTTAAACAGACTGTGTACTTTTAAAATACACCAGCCAAACTGCCACCATTAAACCAATACTCTGGATTTAGCTCTTCCACCCCTGGGCAAAAACCAAACCAGTTGTAAAATTATTATTTTTTATTAAAAATAGTTAGTTAAAGAATTATTGGAAAATAAGTCAATTCAAAATACAGGTAATAGTCAGTCTTTGGCAATCAGTAAAATAAAGAAACTATCTCACTAATCTAAGTTACACTAGCCATTGCGGCTCTATCTATGCCTAGCATATTCTATCCAAACTTATGCAAGCATATTGAAGACAAAGCTCTCTATTGATTTCTTATTGACTACTTAAAAGCATTCATTTTCTCAGCAAATCACCCCCCCTCCTTTGTCCATCCTTTCCAACTCATTGTCCAATCATCTGGCTAGTTTTAATGATAGTCCATGTTGTATAGCGTTCCCATGCGATCATCTCACAGCGATTCCTTAATTAATTGTTGGCACTGGTGTTATGGCTTCATTCTTCTTGGATGGTACAACAAAGCTCCATCTTCCTTGTTCCCAGTAGATAAGACACCTGCGAATAACTGCCTGTACAGATCATAGCAAAACATTCTCACACAGAAATAGAAACTGCTTCTTGCTGACTGCTGGTGTTCTAGCCTGAATGACAAGACATACAACTGAACCATATAGACTCCATCTTTAATCCTTTCTCCTTTCCCTTACAGAGGCTCTAAAGCTCAAGGAGAGGTCTTTCTGTAAATGGAAATCCTCCCCAAATGAGGAAAATAAAAAGGAACACAAACTCTGGCAAAAAAATGTAAGAAGACGATAAGAGAGGCAAAGAAAGATTTTGAGGAACGCATGGCTAGCAATATAAAGGGTAATAATAAAAGCTTCTTTAAATATGTTAGAAGTAGAAAACCTGCCAGAGAACCAGTTGGCCCTCTGGATGGTGAGGGAGGAAAAGGGGAGATTAAGGAGGACTTGGAAATTGCAGAGAAATTAAATGAGTTCTTTGCATCTGTCTTCACGACAGAAGACCTTGAGCAGATTCCGCTGCCTGAACAGCCCCTCTTGACTAAAGAATTAAATCAAATACAGGTTAAAAGAGAAGATGTTTTAGGACTAATTGATAAATTGAAGATTAACAAGTCCCCGGGCCCAGATGGCATCCACCCAAGGGTTATTAGGGAACTGAGAAATGAAATTGCAGATCTCTTAACGGTAATATGCAACTTGTCTCTTAAAATGGCCACAGTGCCGGGGGACTGGAGGATAGCAGATGTCACACCAATTTTTAAAAAAGGAAGGAGGGGGGACCCGGGAAACTACAGGCCAGTTAGCCTTACATCTGTCCCAGGGAAGATGGTGGAAAGCCTCATCCAAGAGAAAATCTTAAAACACATAGAAGAACAAACTTTGCTGAGAGAAAATCAGCATGGCTTCTGCAAGGGTAAGTCTTGTCTAACAAATCTTGTAGAATTTTTTGAAAAGGTCAGCAGGCATGTAGATTTGGGTGAACCGGTGGATATAGTCTATCTGGATTTTCAAAAGGCCTTTGACACAGTCCCTCACCAGAGGCTGCTGAGAAAATTGCACAGTCAGGGGATAAGAGGGCAGGTCCTCTTATGGACTGAGAACTGGTTGAGATCCAGGAAACAAAGAGTAGGTGTCAATGGGAAATTTTCACAATGGAGAGAGGTGAAAAGCGGTGTGCCCCAGGGCTCTGTCCTGGGACCGGTGCTTTTCAATCTGTTCATAAATGACCTGGAGACAGGGATAAGCAGTGAGGTGGCCAAGTTTGCAGATGGCACAAAACTTTTCTGTGTGGTAAAAACCAGAGAAGATTGTGAAGAGCTCCAGAAGGATCTCTCCAAACTGGGGGAATGGGCTACGAAATGGCAAATGCGTTTTTAATGTAGCCAAATGTAAAGTAATGCATATTGGGGCGAAAAATCAAAACTTTATCTATCAACTCATGGGCTCTGAGTTATCCGTGACAGATCAGGAAAGAGATCTTGGTGTGTTGGTGGACAGCTCCATGAAGGTGTCTACCCAATGTGTGGCAGCAGTGAAGAAGGCCAATTCCATGCTAGGGATTATCAAAAAGGGGATTGAAAATAAAACAGCCAACATTATAATGCCATTATACAAAACAATAGTAAGGCCGCATCTGGAGTATTGTGTACAATTTTGGTCACCGCATCTCAAGAAAGACATAGTGGAACTGGAAAAGGTGCAGAAGAGAGCGACCAAAATGATTACTGGGCTGGGGCACCTCCCTTATGAGGAAAGGCTAAAACATTTGGGGCTCTTTAGTATGGAAAAAAGGCGCCTGAGGGGGGATATGATTGAGACGTACAAAATAATGCAGGGCATGAGTAAAGTGGATAGAGGGAAGCTCTTTTCCCTCTCACAAAATACCAGAACTAGGGCACATACACTCAAATTGAGGGCTGGGAGAGTAAGAACAGACAAAAGAAAATATTTTTTCACCCAGCGCGTTGTTAATCTATGGAACTCCCTGCCACAGGATGTGGTGATGGCATCTGGCTTGGATGCCTTCAAAAGGGGATTGGACAGATTCCTGGAGGAAAAGTCCATCACAGGTTACAAACTATGATGGAGATGTGTAATCTCCAGGCTTAAAACCAGGGTACTTCAAGGGCCAGATGCAGGGGAGTGGTATCAGGAGACAGATACCTAGTCTCATGCGCTCCCAGAGGCATCTGGTGGGGCCACTGTGAGATACAGGAAGGTGGACTAGATGGGCCTTTGGCCTGATCCAGCAGGGCTCTTCTTATGTTCTTATGTTCTTATGTTATGTTCTTATGTAGAATTAGGTTCATAAGATGAACAATGGCCTGAATAGGCTCGTTAGGGAGACAATAGTATCCATAGGCTTAAGGTGAACAATGGCCTAAGGTGCTGAAACCTATCAAGAATGGATCGTTAGCTATGGCCTTGGTGGTGAAGGCTTTTTGATTTGTCTGGGTACTTTTGGAAAGCACACCCTAAGTAGTAGATAGACTATGCCTGACACCGCTAATTCAGAGCAGGGTGACAAGAGGTCAAAGCTGACTATAAGATGGAGGACTTGCACTAGCTGTATTCAGACTGATGAAGCTGTTTGGATGAGCAGTGAAACGTTTCTATCTCTCAAAAAGAAGTCCAGTAGCCATGACTCAACTTCCAGAGAAACTCACCTGGATGACTGAGAATCTTCACAGACATAGAAAAGTAGAAGTCTTCCTCCTCCTCCTCCTCCGTCCTTGGGTCCAGGGGAAAGAGCTGCCCCAGCCATGAGGAAGCAAGATCCCCTCCTGCAGCAGCAGCAGCGAAAGGAGGAGGAGGAGAGGGACCCTGTGAGCAGCACGACTCCCTTCTGAGGCAGGATGGAGCCCCCCCCCCCGGCACTCCCCCGTCCTCTAGCAGTGGGCATGTTTCCTATTGTGGCTTTTATGCCCACCAAATGTTGGCATCAACTCACATCAAAGGAAACTACAGTGGTACCCTGACTTAAGAGTACAGTGACCCCGACCCCGGCCTATCGCAGGGTTAGGGCCCCGACTTAACCCGCGATAATTGAAAATCTGCAATATGTGGATGCAGGTTGGGCCAGACCTGGGGGGCCTAGCTGGGGGCCCTTGTCCTTACCCCCCAGCCTGGCTCTGCCCCGAATGGTCCTGCAAGGGCCTTCCTGGGCCTCCCTGCGAACCGGAAGTGATTTCTGGTAAACCGGAAGAGACGTCTACGGTCGCCAAAATAATTGCTGAGGCTTCCGACAGGCCTAAAAAGTTCCTCGGAGCCCTCAGAAATGGTTTTCTGCGAACTGGAAGTGACTGCCTGGGAGTTGAGTCATGGCTACTGGACTTCTTTTTTGAGAGATAGAAACGTTTCGCTGTTCATCCAAACAGCTTCATCGGTCTGAATGCAGCTGGTGCAAACCCTGACTCTTATAGGCAGCTTTGCCCTCTAGTCACCCTGGCCTCAATTAGGCTCATCAGATGAACTAAATAGGCTCGTTAGGGAGACAATGGTATCCTTAGCCTTGAGGTGAACCATGGCTAAGGTGCTGATTTCAGCACCTTAGCCATGGTTCACCTCAAGGCTAAGGATACCATTGTCTCCCTAACGAGCCTATTTAGTTCATCTGATGAGCCTAATTGAGGCCAGGGTGACTAGAGGGCAAAGCTGCCTATAAGAGTCAGGGTTTGCACCAGCTGCATTCAGACCGATGAAGCTGCGAAACGTTTCTCTCTCTCAAAAAAGAAGTCCAGTAGCCATGACTCAACTCCCAGATAAACGCACCTGGATGACTGAGAATCTTCACAGAAGTGACTGCCTGTTCACAGGGAAGCCATTTTCGGGCCTCCAGAAGGCCCAGGAAGGCCCTTGCAGCCCATGAAATAGTGGGATCGCAGTATATGAACCGCGAATGGGCGGGGGACCACTGCTGATCGACTTAAGAGCATGCATTCGGAACGGATTAAAGTAAGTTGAGGTACCACTGTAGTCTCAGGGAACGCCAGCTTGCAAGAAGCAGCAGAGAAGGGCAATGGGACCTCATTCTCAATGGAGACCCCAGGGGAGAATTCAGATCCCTTACCATGGGATCTATTGGGGGAGGGGTTTCCTTTGGTGTCTTCCTGCAGTGGGATCTCTCTCTCCCCTTCTTCTCTTCTCACAGACATGCACAGGGCAACACACTGGAGGGTAGGCTCATGCGGGGTGGGGGGGCAGTGTTCCCTTCCCTGTAAACAATCCCTGTGGCCAGGGAAGCACCCCAAAGTTCCCTCGTCCCACCAGCCAAAAGAGCAGCGGCCGACCTGCACAGGAAAAGAACTCTTTTCACCGGGAAGTCGGAGTAACGATGGTCCTTGCCTGCAGGTGCCAAAAGACGGCTCAAGTTTGGACAACCACATGGGCGGCAACAAAAGCAGAGCTATGACAAAGCATTGGAAGCCCACTGGCCACACTCCACCATTTCCTAGCAGGGGAAAGCTAATGTTAAGAAGGGAGCACGCTGTTAGAGTCACCCGGCACCACAAGGGCGGGCAATCAGAATAAGAGCAAATGAGCTGCTCCCTAAAAACAAGCTCCCCCTGAATGCATTGATTCAATTATTGCAATAAATTCTTGAAGGAACCCAGTGTCAGCCTATCTGTCAATCTGTCTCTAAAGCCTGCAAAGGCTTTACCCATTGCAATCTACAATTGTTTGTGGGTGACAGAGGGGGCCTGCGGCATTCAATACAGAACCGTGAATTCACTGGATCTCACAAGGAAAATCAAACTTGAAACCTGCGCACCAGTAGATCTGACTCCCGTGTCCATGGCCAGACTAGCCTGGACCCCCCACCCCGTCTCTCCCGCAGGAAGTGGGTGAGGTGTCGCAGGAGCCCTTATGACGGGTGGGGGGGAGAGTTAAACCAGACCCACCACCAGTCCCGCTGCTCAAGACTCTATTTGCCTGTTTGTTTGGCACTTTCCAAGAAGGTCACCTAAGTCACGCCACAGGGGCACAAAGCTACTGACTTGGTGAAATCTGTGTGAAATCTCTCTAAATGTTCAGGTTCAGTTGCCTGCTCAGAGAAAAGGCCTGTGTTGCAACCTCTTGCCTACGAAAGGAGGTCTCTTGGGAAAGGAGGCGTGCAGGAGATGCGAGAGAGGAATCCACATAGTAGACAAATACAAGGCAGGGGGTCCCTTTGGGGCCCCTCCCGAACACCCGGCTGACATAAGGAGGGGCAGCCGGGAGGCACAGAGCCCAATGTTCCCTCCAAGGGGTGCAGTGGGGGGACACGAGGGAGCGCGAGGGCAGTGCCAGGACTCCACCAACCCCAACAGCGCAGATGGAGGAGTGTGGGACCCGGGAGGCCCCTCCTCCTCCTCTTCCTCTGCAGGTGCTCCAGCCCTCTATAGGCCAGGCCTGCACAACTCGTCAACCGCGGGCGACTGGTCGCCCTCGGGGCCCTTAGAAGACCAGCCCAGACAAAATGGAGCTTCAAAAAGCCGCCACCACCATAGTTTCTGGCACTTGATGTGCTCCATGCCAGTTCCCTGAGTGGTTGCGATGACTGAACATTGCAAGGCCATGCCCCCGTTTGGCTTCCTTTGGGTTGGGGCTACTGGGGGCTTCCTGGCATCTTGTGGTGTCTGCAATACTCATGTTTCTTCGTGCTGCATTTCTAGCATAAATATTTGTACATGCAACATGTGACCCTAACATGGCTTTCAAGGTAAGGGAGAGGTTTAAGGGGTGATTTTACCGGTTCTACTCTCCCAGTCACTTTCCGTGGCTGAGCAGATATTCAAACCCAGAGCGTCACAGCCCTTGTCTGACACTCTGCCCACGACACCACACTGGGTCCCGCAGTATTTTGTAAATCAGCCTTTTCCCTAGTTTTGATTTTGCTTGCTTGCTTGTTTACTGCCCATCTGGCCTGAAGGTCATTATGGGCAGTGAACAACCAGCAAAGGCACACATTATAAAAGCATCAGTCAGCAAAGATACAAAGGTACTGGTTTTGATTTACAAAACCCTCCATGGCTTGTGGGACCAGCTTATCTGACAGAGCGTATCATCCCAAGATCTTCTTTGGCCCGGCTCACTAGATCATCCCAGGTCCTCACGCTCAGAGTCACTGATAAGAATGGATTGTTCTTTAAAAATTGCCACGCAGAGAGTTAGTTATATAGCAAGGGTTTTATTTAGACAGTCACAGGAATACAGAAATATAGAAAGTATATAATAAACGAAGCAATTAAGTAGAGTTCACAGAATCAGGTATGGTTAGTAGGAATTCTGAAGCCTTTTAGCTTAAGGGTTCAGAGCTGCCTGGGTTGATCCATTGCACAGATCAAGCCTTGCTGGTCTGGACAGAGCTCAAATGTCTTCTCATAATTGTTATATACCCTTCTAAATGATCTCAGACTTGCGTATCTTGTACGCCCCCCCTCACATGTGCCTGTTCTTTGCACGTGTTCTTAGCTCATACCCAGTTGGCCGTCAAAAGCCATTTTACCTAAGAATGACCCAAACCTTTTACCGAGTTTGTTTCAAGTTGGTTCCTCATTCCTGGCTAACCGCCAAATGTTGCTCTCAGCAAAATGAAACCCCCTCCATTCATCTTCCCGGTCATGTCGACCCTTTAGCTTCAGAGAAGATGGCTCAATGAGATTTCCTGTTTTCTCAGCACAGTCGGGTCTGTTAATATTTTAATAACATAATGCTTATAATAATTTTGACTTTTCTCATCTTTATAAATTCTTATCATCGCTATCCCACGGGAAGCTCATAAGACCTCTACCCAGAACTGTGCCTTTTCCGTGGTGGGTCTCATTTGGTAGAACCAGCTTCCCAGCGATATTAGGACCATGGAGCCCCTCTCGGCCTTTAGGAAGTGATTAAAAACTTGGCTCTTCCAGGCTGCTTTCGGCGACTAATGGTGGTGGTTTATCCTATTCTCTTTTCCCTTCTTTTTTGCCACCATCATATATAACCATGGTTTTTTTTAAAAAAAAAATGTTTTAATGCCTTGATCAATTGGGTTTGTTTTACATTTGTTTTTTATAGCCGAATTGTATGGATTTTCTTGCTGTGAACTGCCCAGAGTTTCTTCAGAAAGTTGGGTGGTATATAAATAAATAAATAAATAAATAAATAAATAAATAAATAAATAAATAAATAAATAAATATTATAATATTATAATATAATGGATATACAAAGAAAACCAAGAACAAGTATAAATTATAACCAATAAAGTCAACCAGATTAGACATCAAAAGAAAAGATAAACAGATCAGAGACTGATGTGATGGGAAACAATTAAGAACTTTCATTGACAACATACTCAGGGGAGGCCAATCTTGAGGGCCCGTTTGACTCCAACAGAGGCCACATTTTTGGTGTGAAATGAAAATTCACTGACTTTGGGTGGCGGCAGGGGTGGGGAGAGCAAGGCTGAGTGGCTTTCCTTTCCCATGGCAGCTGGGGTGTGGATGGTTGTCTCTGTTTCATTTCATTTTGCTGAATAAATAAATAAATCTCCAGATACAGCTGAGGATATAAAGAAATTCATAACAAGCACTGAAGTAGCCACTCGCTGGCAATTTAAACCACTGCAATAGGCAATCCTACCCGTTTGGCTGGTTTGATCCAAGAACCACATGGCTGGGAGAGATCCCAAAGGCACCTGTTCCGTTCGAGCCTCCACCCTATAATCCTAAACTTAAAACTTGCATTTTTAAGATAACACAGGGTGAGATGCACCAGCTCAGTGAAAGAGGTGGGCTTGAAGCTGTCGTCACTTATTTATGTTCTGGCCATCGAGTTGCATCCAAACTAATGATTCCAGGCAAAATTCAAAGAAACAAAACAAAAGACAAGAAGAGGTGGTGCCTTAAAGAATATTATATTTTAGTGCAAGCCTTCATGGATCAAGTCCACTTCTTCAGGCATATGACAACAGAATGGAATATCAGATTCATACCAAATATTCATTGGCTCTTGGGTGTAAGGTGCATTTTTACATACAGCTGGTTAGAATTGTGTTGTTTTAGGGCTGTGTTGTAAAAACTCCTCAGGAGACAGAAAACAGACACCAGATCTGGGTGAAGATGAGCAGAGGAGAGAGCAAGAGAATAGGAGAATATTAACTTATATATATTTATTCAGTAAATTTATCGACAGCCTATCTGGTAACAGGAGCACTCTGGATGGTTTACAACAATAGCACAAAACAAGATGGGAAATAAACAACAAGCAAACAATAATCATACATCTTAAACAATAAAGGCAGCAAGACATCTAAAAAGGGCAATATTAAAAGATATACTGTAGACATTCGTTCGGTTTGTTGACGATGAACCAGAGTGCCAAAGAATAAAGAGAGAAAAGAAGGAGGAGGAGGAGGAGGGGGGGAGGAGGAGGAGAAGAAGAAGAGAGAAGGAGAGAGAAGGAGAGAGAGAGAGAGAGAGAGAGAGAGACAGACAGACAGAGACAGACAGACAGACAGAGATGACTGGAAAACTCAGAGGAAGGCATTCATCTCTGTGGGACAGGAGGGCCGGTGCAGTGGGATGCGGGTTTTCTTATAAGTTTGTTTCCAGTCCCAGGAGAGGTTGATTCTCTGGAGGGACGGCTCCCCTCCTCCCCGGGGAGCCCATAAACTCTCCTCTCCTTGGTCTTCTTCCTCGGGGGTGACTGAAGACGACCCTTCCATTTCGTACGGTGACGCCAAGTTCTCAGGAGAGGCCCCAGAGTCCTGCTGCTGTGGGCGCAGCTTCATTTTTTCCTTCAGTTTCCCCCAGATTCTCTTGAAGGAGAGGACCAGGCGCTTCAGGCAGCAAAGGTGCTTCCAGGGAGCCTTGGCCTGGCGGGGTCCTTGTCCCGCAGGGCTGGCCTTGGGTTGTTTTTTCACGGGATGCCCCCTGGCCAGCCCTGGTCTACTCTCCGGGCCGTGAGATTGGCGCTTTGTGGTGTCTTTCTGTGGGGCTCTGCTCCTCCACCCATCCTCCCTTTTGAGAGTGGGGGGCTGCTCCTTGCCTGGTGGCACCTGGGGGGCACCCGTCCTTGGCCCCGGCCGGCTTCCCTTGCCCTCGGTCCCCTTCATCTTCAGGAGGAAGCCCAGGTTCATGCAGACCTGGCCGTCCCGCATGGTCATCCGTGGGTAGACCAGGAGGGAAGGACCGTGCGGCGCCCGAGGGTGCCGGCAGAGCGGGTTGCATTGGCGGCAGAGCAGGCAGACCGGGTACTCCACGGACAGCAGGCCGCCTCCCTTCTCCAGCCCCTCGGCCAGGCACCGCTGGAGGTCCTGCATGGCCCGTTCCTTATCCAGGGACTGGACGATCGTGGGAGGCGGCTCCACAAAATCGGGGCTCTCCAGGTGGATGTCAAAGAGGCACGGCGATTCCGGGCGATGGCGTCCTGTGGAAGCCGGCTCTCGGAGGGGTGGGCGGCCAGCTGGGGACGGCTTGGGGCTCCTCCTGGCGGTCCCGAGGGTCTCGGGCTCCGTGCAATCGGTCCAGCTGGACCAGGTGGACCTGCTGGGGGCTTGGGGGCCAGCCCTGCCCGTCCGGCCTTTCCGCGGTCCTCGGGGTCGGCTGCGGCCTTTGCCCCTGTGGACTGGGTGTGGAAGAGAAGGCCGGTTCTTGGCAGAAGCTGGCGCAGGGCATGAGGGGCACTTGGCCCGGGGCAGGCAGAGTCGGCGGGTGGCTCGCTCCTCCTCCAGGGTTTCCACCACCAGGTGAGCTGGGGAGGGAGCCTTGAGAGATGGCGGCAGCACCAGGTGGAGGCTTTCCTCGGACACCTCAACGTGCTCGCTCTCAATCACCGACAACTCTGTTGGTGGGCTCTGGCAGGTGGCGGCAGGCACCGCAAAGGGCACCAAGGGAACCAGACTCTCTGGCTCGGGCGTTCCCGTGCTCTCCTTGGGCAGCTCTGCTCCGGCGGTTCCAGCCCAGCTCACTCGGAGGGTTTGCTGCTCCTTAAGTTCCATCTTGGCCACCTGCCCTTTCCGGAGACCGGCCTGGCTTTTGGGTGGGCCTTTGGGGAGGAGGAGGAAGGAGGTGAGCGTCTCTGCAGCGGAAGGCACAGGGGGGCAGGCACAGCTCCCTGGGCTCGGCAGCCGGGGCCCTGGTTTCAGCAGGCAGGGTCCTGGGCTTGGCAGATGGGGTCCTGGGCTCAGCAGACGGGGTCCTGGGCTCGGCAGGCGGGGTTCTGGACTCGGCAAACGGGTTCTTGGGATCAGCAGGCAGGGTCCTGGGCTTGGCAGGCGGGGTTCTGGGCTTGGCAGGCGGGGTTCTGGGCTCAGCAGGCGGGGTTCTGGGATCAGCAGGCAGGGTCCTGGGCTCGGCAGGTGGGGTTCTGGACTCGGCAAACGGATTCTTGGGATCGGCAGGCAGGGTCCGGGTCTAGGCAAACATGGTTCTGGGCTTGGCAGGCAGGGTCCTGGGTTTGGCATCCGGGGTACCGCGCTTGCCAGGTGGGGCCCAGGGCACGGCCTGAATGGCTCCGGGCTTTTCCGATGGCTTTTCTGGCAGGGCTCTGGACACCTCACCCAGGCCCTCCTCGTGGCCTGCACGCTCCACTCGAGGGTTTGCCGAGGATGCCGTGGCCTCTCCTGGTGTGGCCCAAGATTTAAGATTGGGGGCCTCAGGCTTTGTGCCCACGCGCTTGGGCTGGCCACGGAGGGCCCTGTGGGTTGCCTATGCCACGCTGAGGTTTTCGGAGGCTTGAATGAAGGCCGGTTTCTCTGCTCGGTGGAAGCAGCGTACAGAGTCTGCCTTGCATCGTCCTTGTGACGTTTCCTCCAGATGTTCCATTCCAGGAGCTCCTGTTGCTTGAAGGAAAGGAAGGAGATCCTTCGGCCGACCAAGGGTGGAGGAGCTCGGGGAAAGGTTTCCCAGCGTGGCATCGAGAAGGCAGAGGAGTGATCCTGAAATGGCTAAAACAAATAAGAAATTGTTAAAATGAAATGGCTTCAAACGCTAAATGAAGAAAAACATTGAACCTTCTTTGACAGTTGGCTGTTTTTTGGCATCCGCTGGGCACTTTGGAACCGACAGCATGCAGATACTGCGTTCCTACTGTAGGTGGATAAAAAGAAGAGTGCACCTGAGCATGTGCAGAAAAGTGTCATCTTCTATGTAGCTCTGCACTGGGCTATTCTCTCTTCCCCCTAAATCCTTTCCCCGCCCCTTGCGGGAGGAGGAAAGGCCTCCCGGACAAAGGACTACCTGGAAGAGCAGCAGCCACTGCTGCTCAGCTGCCCACCCCTTGACAAAAGGCCCGGTCCACCTTGGGGTTCTGCCCGCCAGGGAAGAGGGGAGCTGGGGAAGGCAAATTCCAGAGGAGACCAGTCCACCCAATGGGCCACTCAGCAGGTCCCTCAGCCAGAAGCCCCAGAAGGAAATGGTGGGCATCCAGAACAAGGGCCACCATGGACACCAGCCTGGGGGTTGCCTCCAAGGAGAAGACCTTTCGGAGGAAGATGGTACAGGAGGAGAGCAGGATCCTGAGCCAGAAGTCCTGGCTGGAGATCCGGCCGACGGCCCCCGCATGGGATGTCCAGGAGGTGTGTTGGACGGAACTGGGCCACCGCTCTGAGCAAGACCTCCACCAGGCGGAAGGAAGGCGTCCAAGCTCAAGGGGAGAAGAAAGTGCCCTTTGGAGGCCAAGCTGGCACTGAGGAAGGCATGGAGAACCGCAGGAGGAGGAGGAGGAGGAACTGACTTGATTTGAGAGGAAACAGAGAACCCTTCCAGATTCATACCTGGTCCAAAAGTAGGGAGCGCCCTGTGGATCGCCCATGATGGCACGCCGGTCTATGTCCTGATGGTGGCCCGGCTAGCTGTTTTCCCCGGATGTGCCCCTCCAGCAGGTCCTGAGATTTGGCCGAGAGAAAGTAGATCCTGCGAGCCACTGGGGGCGCAGGAGGTTCAACAGAAGAAGAAGAAGCCGAACCCCAGACGGCCATAATGGAGTTCATGGAGGAGGAGGACAATGACGACGACCAGGTGACTCTGTGAGGATGGGAAAGGGGTCAGATGCACCAAGGAAGCCAGTGAGGGGCCAAGAAGGGTCTCTTCCAGGTCCAGAGACCCAGAGGATTTCCAGGGCCAAGTGGGGATCTTACAGTCACTGAAGCCTTCCATGACGGGAGGACATGGAAAACAAATGGGAAAGAGATGGTTGCAATCCTTGGCAAGGAGCCGGGATAAAGCAACAGTAAAAAAAAATGCCTGGCCTACAAACATGCTGGTTAATTAAGCAATAGGAAGCCTTACAAAGCCTTTGCCCAAGTGGTTGGAAGCCCCTAATACCCAGCGGAGAGATAATTTGGCTGTCGTTCTTTGGGATGAGAAGGTGCTCAAGAAAAGATCACCTGCGCTTGGAGTGGTATTTGCACGTGTGATGCCTCCTTCTGTTCTTCTCCCGGTGCACTTTGACTTTTGTGGGAGGAGGAAGCTGCCAGAGGAAAACGAGAGAAGCAATAGATCTGAGCACCCTCAGGATCACAGATCTAGCCCAGCTCCCCTCTGATCCCAATCCTAAGAACCTAAGAAGAGACCTGCTGGATCAGGCCAAAGGCCCATCTAGTCCAGCTTCCTGTATCTCACAGTGGCCCCAACAGATGCATTTGGGAGCGCATGAGACTAGATATCTGTCTCCTGATACCACTCTCCTGCATCTGGCCCTTGAAGGACCCTGGTTTTAAGCCTGGAGATGACACATCTCCATCATGGCTTGTAACCTGGGATGGACTTTTCCTCCAGGAATCTGTGCAATCCCCTTTTGAAGGCATGCTGACCTGGACCTGACGTTAACATCCAGATGCTCCAAGAACAAGAACTAGGTACAGGAGGACCCATAAAAGAGCCATCGTCCTGATGTGGCGCTGGTGAAAAATTCACCTGCTCTGAAAGCCAGGCTCCAGGCTGGTTGATTTTTAAGGCACCTCTGGTGACCTCACGCCGGCATCACAAAAGGTCCTTTGCCCCCGAAAACAAAGCACCTCTGGGTTCACTGGGCAACCGCTGCCTGGGCTGTCTCCATGGTCCCGTCCCATCTTTGAAATATTGTATTTTGAAGATGACTTTGTCTGATTTTGAAGGTTTTATCAAGAACAGGAATCTGGATGGAAAGTTGTTGGAAACACCAGCTAATACTAGTTTCCATAGAACAGAGCTGTCCAACTTTGAACAGGCCGAGGTCTACTTTTTCTGGCCCAAAGTTCCTGAGGGCTACTACACTAATACATCTACTTACGAATTTTATCCATTCCAATCACATGCTCGTAAGTAAAAAAATGTGTAAGTAGAGCAGCAGTTTCCCATAGAAATGCATTGAAATCCATTCCCTCCGGAACGGATTGATTTTCATTGCCTTCCTATGAGAAGGCTGACCACGCACACGCTTCCCTCGCACCCGCTCGATCATCTGGCCAGTGGGGTTAACAGGGGACCACACCATGACCCTTGAACTGCCCTGCTCAGCTGAGACAGTGGGTTGGCAGACCCAGAACTTTGCTGGGGCAGTGGTGGTCCTTTGGATGGGGGAGGGAGGGGTGGAGAACTTATCCACTCACTTTTTAAAATTGGTGGCCGTTGGGTACTTTTGAACCCTTCGCGGGCTACTGCTGGCCCGCAGTCTACCTGTTGGGCAGACGTGCCATAGAATAGTAGACTTGTAAAGAAAGGAGCTTTTGGAGGCCCCTAACTCACAGGGTCACCATAGGTGGGAATTTGCAAAGAAGTGTGTTTGTTTACCACTGGCATGTTAAGAATGGCTGAGAATGAGGAGCACATTATAGCATTACGAAGCTGAAGCGGAGGTGCTTCTGATCAGCTCCGCCTTGCCCTCCAGCACGGACTCCCTGTGGAAAAGCATTCCACTAGTGCTGTGGGGCCTGCTAGGTGGTGCTCAGCATGGTCAGTGTCTGGTGCCTGATGCATGGTGTGTGTGTCTGTGTGTCTGTGTGTGTGTATACAAATGCCCCCAGACAGACACAGGGCCGAAGCCAGGTGGATGTTTACAGACTGGTCGCGTCTTTTTGGTTGGTGAGCCCAAGAAGGGCTCAAATTACTTCCCCTTCAAGCAGTTGGTTGTACGTCTGCTTGCGATGCGCTGAAATCAAATGCGCCGCAAACACACACACACACTCCCCAGGGCTGTAGGGCTCCTTTGTGCCGTCCTGCCTCAATGCTGGCAGGATTCCTATTCAAGGGAGTTGAGCGTGTAAGTTAAACAGAGAAAGAAACAGAGAAGGCCTGGCTGGAGATGCGGCGGACGCCCCCCCACGTGGGAGGTCCAGGAGATGTGTTGGACGGAACTGGGCCACCGCTCTGAGCAAGACCTCCACCAGGTGGAAGGAAGGCGCCGAAGCTCAAGGGAAGAAGAAGGCGCCCTTTGGAGGCCAAGCTGGCACTGAGGAAGGCATGGAGAACCCTAGGAGGAGGAGGAGGAGGAGGAGGAGGAACTGACTTTATTTGAGAGGAGGAACTGACTTGATCTGAGAGGAAACAGAGAACCCTCCCAGATTCATACCTGGTCCAAAAGTAGGGAGCGCCCTGTGGGACGCCCATGATGGCACGGCGGGAGCTGGTGGGGCCCGGCTAGGAGTTTTTTCCGGATGTGCCCCTCCAGCAGCTCCTGTGCCTTGGCAGGAAGGAAGCGGATCGTGCAACTCGCTGGGGGCACAGGAGCTTGGGAAGGGCATTCTCCATCCTCTTCACCAGAAGAAGAAGAAGCCGAACCCCAGACGGCGGTCACAGAGTCTAGGGAGGCGGTTGATGACGACCAGGTGACCCTGTGAGGATGGGAAAGGGGTCAGACGCACCAAGGAAGCCAGTGAGGGGCCAAGAAGGGTCTCCTCCAGGTCCAGGGCCATGTGGGCACTCACATCCCGTTTCTTTAAACCCTTAGTTGCCACTCTGACCATGACAACACCATTCCCCCGGTTTCTGCCACTCTGTTGTTAGAACTATTGCAGAGCAGGCTGCAGGGCCTTTTAAACATCACATAAGAACATAAGGACAGCCTTGCTGCAACAGGCCACCACAGCCCATCCAAAACCAGCATTCTGTCTCACACAGCGGCTCACAATTGGCTTCAGGGGATTCCCCAGCAGATATCTGCACCTGCTTATGATTCGCTGCAAATGGCATTGAGAGATCTCCTGCCTCTCTCTCCAAGCCGGAGGTTGTCCTTAGGCATCCATCATGATCACATCACAGGATTGTAAAATCGATTGTTAATCACTCTGGCCAACATGACCTACCCTCTTGCATTAAATAGTGCCTGGGTGGGTGATTGTGAGTTATGTCACAATCCTGGGATGTCACTTGCAATTTTTTTTAAAAAAAGAAAGAAATGGAGAGGCATGAAAATGAAAGAATTACAGTTGGAGCCACATATCTACTAGCAATTGGCTCCAAACCCATCCAAACTGTAGATTTCAGTATCTTTCTCTGTTTCTCATCGTAAAAGGGGAAAAAATCAAACTATTTTAGTTACATTGACAGAAGTGGCCTCTACTAGGGGCCACAGACCATATTATGTATTCTTCACTAGCCACTATAGATAGCACGGTCTCTGGCTCCCTCAAGTGCCTGGTTTTCATATTTATTTACGATCTTTCTATTAATTTATTGGGTTTCTATACTGCCCATCCGGCAGCAGGGCCACTCTGGGTGGTTTACAACAATAATACAAGTACACAAGAAAAGAAGTGGTTCTGCAAACACATTTAGAAATAGTTTTTCTAGATCTCCCCCCCCCCCCCCTTGTAATGTTTTCAGTATTTTCAGACCGTAGATCAATGAAACCAAGGTCACTGATCTTGTAGTTACTGATGTCTTCCTCGACTGCAGAGCATGGAAAATGAAAGAGAGGAGCCAGGATATAGCAACAATTAAAAAAAATGCCTGGCCTGCAAACATTTTAGTTAATGAAGCAATAGGAAGTCTCCCAAGGTGTTTGTCCAAGTGGTGGGAAGCCCCTAATACCCAGTGGAGAGATAATTTGGCTGTCATTCTTTGGGATGTTGGGATGACAAGGTGTTCAAGAAAAGATCACCTGCGCTTGGAGTGGTGTTTGCATGTATGATGCCTCCTTCTGTTCTTCTCCCGGTGCGCTTTGACTTTTGTGGGAGGAGGAAGCTGCCAGAGGAAAACAAGAGAAGCAACAGATCTGAGCACCCACAGGATCTCATATCAAGCCCAGCTCCCCTCTGATCCCAATCCTAAGAACCTAAGAAGAGCCCTGTTGGGTCAGGCCAAAGGCCCGTCTAGTCCAGCTTCCTGTATATCTGACAGTGGCCCCACCAGATGCCTCTGGGAGCGCACGAGACTAGATCTCTGTCTCCTGATACTACTCATTTGCATCTGGCCCTTGAAGAACCCCGGTTTTAAGCCTGGAGATAACACATCCCCATCATGGTTTGAAACCTGTGATGGACTTTTCCTCCAGGAATCTGTCCAACCCCCTTTTAAAGGCATCCTGACCTGGACTTGACGTTCTTTTAACATCCATATGCTCAACACAGCAAGAACCAGGTACATGAGGACCAAGAGCAGAGCCATGGTCCTGATGTGGCGCTGGGGAAAAATTCACCTGCTATGAAAGCCAGGCTCCAGGCTGGGGGATTTTTAAGGCACCTCTGGTGACCTCACGCCGGCATCACAAAAGGTCCTTTGCCCCCGAAAACAAAGCACCTCTGGGTTCACTGGGCAACCACTGCCTGGGCTGTCTCCATGGTCCCGTCCCATCTTTGAAATATTGTATTTTTATGTTGAATTTGTCTGATTTTAAAGGTTTTATCAAGAACAGGAATGTTGGATGGAAAGTTGCTGCAAACACCAGCTAATACTAGTTTCCATAGAATAGTAGATGTGTAAAGAAAGGAACTTTTGGCGGCCCATAACTCACAGGGTCAGCATAAGAACCTAAGAAGAGCCCTGCTGGATCAGGCCAAAGGCCCATCTAGTCCAGCTTCCTGTCTCTCACAGTGGCCCCAAGAGATGTGTCTGGGAGCGCACGAGTGGTCTCTTCATACCACTCCCTTGCATCTGGCCCTTGAAGTACCCTGGTTTTAAGCCTGGAGGTTACACATCTCCATCATGGTTTGTAAGACCTGTGATGGACTTTTCCTCCAGGAATCTGTCCAATCCCCTTTTGAAGGCATCCAGGCCAGATGCCATCACCACATCCTGTGGCAGGGAGTTCCACAGAGTAACAACAGACTGGGTGAAAAAAAATATTTTCTTTTGTCAGTTCTTACTCTCCCAGCCTTCAATTTGAGTGTATGTCCCCTAGTTCTGGTAATTTGTGAGAGGGAGAAGAGCGTCCCTCCATCCACTTTACTCATGCCCTGCATTATTTTGTACGTCTCAATCATATCCCCCCTCAGGCGCCTTTTTTCCAGACTAAAGAGCCCCAAATGTTTTAGCCTTTCCTCATAAGGGAGGTGCCCCAGCCCAGCAATCATTTTAGTCGCTCTCTTTTGCACCTTTTCCAGTTCCACTATGTCTTTTTTGAGATGCGGAGACCAGAATTGTACACAATACTCCAGGTGGGGCCTTACTATCGTTTTGTATAACGGCATTATAATTTGTATAATGGCATTATACGCCACGGCTCACCCGCTCCTCCCTCCCTTCAGAGAGGAGGACCACGACCCGCTCCCGGCGTTTGCGGCCAGTCCGGCCCATGCGCTGCACGAGATGCACGGGGCTTCTCTGAGCGTCAAAACAGACAGTGAGGTCCAGCCCTTCTTCCCCAACGCAGGTGGAGACCAGTGTGTTGTAGCCGCCCTCACAGAAGCGCTTCACCCCCTGAAAGAGGAGGAGGAAGAGGAGGAGGAAGATGAGGAGGAGGAGAATTCAAACTCTCCAGGTGAGCTTTGCTGAAGCCCTTTGAGTCCAAGCCCCAGAGTTTCCAAGGGAGGCCAACCCATGCTCCAGCCCAAGGGGCCCTGCCCTGCAACCGGAGCCCGGCTTTGGGGAGAAGTGAGGGGAACTGAAGGAAAGGATGAGGGTTGCAACTACGGCCCCAGTCTCGCGTCCCTTTAAAAGCAGTTTAAATTACTAGATAAACTGTTTCTAAAAATGCTGTCCCCACGGCCACTGGGCTTTTTTTGGGGGGGAAAGAAAACCCAGTAATGCTCCCTTAAGCGAGATTTATAAAAGATATCACTGAAGCAGTACACCTTAAGAGCAGTAGTGTGAAACTGGTGGAGGAACAGACACGGGGCATCTCCACATAGAAACAACGGTTTTTATTTTGCCCTTAGGGTTGGTGAGACATTATTCCAGTTGGAAAGCAGTGTAAACAAATGTTGTTTATTGTAATGTACACAGCATCATATACAGCAGGAGTTCAAATGCTCTCTTCTCTTCCTGTTTTCATCCTTCAGAGCATCTCCTCCAAGGGGTGGGTTTGTGGCTGAGGCAGATCTACCGACCAGCATCATTTAATCCATCTGAAATGGGAGACAGAGGAACAAAAACCGTCATTAAGCATGGAGGGGGCTGAGGGAGCCTGCGCCCCCTGCTCCTGCTACGGAGGAGTGCTGGGCAACCACGTCCAGAGGAGGGAGTCTGCATGATGGGGGGGGGGTGTTGATGGTCCTTGGGAGTCCTATAACTGGAGGTTGGCAACTGCCCTGCCCTCTCCTCCCAAGTGGGCCTGGGAAGTGGCACCGTCACCCCATCAGAGAGAAAGAGAGAGACAGAGAGAGAGAGAGAGCACCAGGGCACCCTCATCTGAATTCAAGGGCCAGAGTATCCTTCCCAAAAGGTTTGGGTTTTAGAGCTGGATGGTCCACAAACCAAACAAGGTAAAAGGTGGACGCCGGTGGGGGGCTCAGGAGGGCCCAGAAACCCCCACCGGGAGAACTCCCCCCCCCCCCAGTCCTAGCAAAGGGAGTCATGGGAGGGCGGGGGGGGCGAGCACTCTTCCAGCCAAAAAGGAGGAGGGGGGAGGTCTCGCAGACTCCCTGGGCGGCCCCCCTCCCCCTGGCACCTTCCTTGGGGTGCCCTTGGGATGAGAGCCAGGGAAGCTAGGCGCAGACCCGTCCTCTTCCACAGGGCAAATGGGGGGCAGGCAGGCAGGCATCCCCCCTCCCTCCCTCCCTCCCCGGCGCGGCGGGGGGGGCGAGCACTCTTCCGGCCAAAAAGGAGGAGGGGGGAGGTCTCGCAGACTCCCTGGGCGGCCCCCCTCCCCCTGGCACCTTCCTTGGGGCGCCCTTGGGATGAGAGCCAGGGAAGTTAGGGGCAGACCCGTCCTCTTCCACGGGGCAAATGGGGGGCAGGCAGGCAGGGGTCCCCCTCTTCCAGCCAAAAGGGAGGAGGGGGAGAGTCCTCACAGACTCCCTGGGCGGGCCCCCTAAGGATGAGACCCCCCCACCAGCAGCCAAGGGGCAAATGGGGGGGCAGGCAGGCAGGCAAGGGTCCCCCCTGCCTCCCTCGCCCCCCTCTTCCACCCCCCCCCGTCCCCCGCGGCGGACCTTGATGAAGCCGATGTCCTTGGCGTACTGGCGGAAGCACTGGCGGCACATGTTGAGGCCGTACTTGCGGATCAGGCCGTGGCGGTTCGAGCACACGCGGCTGCCAAACGGGGGAAAGGAAGGGAAAGTGGGTGGGGGGGTCAGGAAAAGGAGGGGGCGGGCAAAGGGGATCCCCCCCTCCCCCCTCTCTTCCACCCCCCCATTCCCAGGGCGAGGGGAGACGTCTCTCCCACCACCACCCCCTGTTCCCCCCCCTCTTCTCACGCCCCCCCACAAAGCCCCCCCCTCCAGGGCGAGTGGACCCCCTCCCTCCTCCCCTCCCTCGAAGTGGGTCGGTGGGCGGTGGGGGGGGAAAGAAATGGCAGGGGGGCTCCCTTATTCCCCCCACCCCATCCACCCCCCGTAGGCTCCTCTAAAGGGGGGGTCGGGAGGGGGGCAAGGGGGATTCCCCCCTCTCTTCCACCCACCCTGTTCCTCCCCCTCTTCTCACGCCCCCCCCACAAAGCCCCCCCCTCCAGGGCGAGTGGACCCCCCTCCCTCCTCCCCTCCCTCGAAGTGGGTCGGTGGGCGCTTGGGGAGGGGGAGGAATGGCAGGGGGGGCGCCGGGCTCCCCACCCCCCACCCCCACCCCTCCGTAGGCTCCTCTAATGGGGGGGGGTCGGGGCAAAGGGGGGGCCAGGGCCACCCACCAGGAGCGGGACCCTTGCCCGAACTTCCTCGGGTGGCTCCAGTAGAGCTGCTGGTGGCCCATGATGGCGATGGCGGCGGCGATGGCAGCAGGGAAAAGACCGGTCGGGCGGCGCGCAGGCGCAGAAGAAGGAGGGAGGGAGGCGCTCCCGGCAGGCCTTGCGCTCGAGCCACGCGCGGGAGGGTCCCTCCGCCCTCTCTCTTTGCCCGTGACGTCAAGGAGGGCGGAGACCGAGAGGGGGGGCGTGTCCAGGCGCAGAGGAGGAGGCTCTCTCCCTCTCTCTCTCCTCCCTCCCGGCCGGTGACGTCAGGGGCGTGTCCATGCGGGGAGGAGGAGGAGGAGGCGTGGCGTGGCCCGTTGCTCCCTCCCTGTCCCCTCGCTCTCTCTCTTCCCTCCCTCCTCCTCCTCCTGCTGGCTGCCGGGTGACGTCACGGGGCCGTCCCTCCCTCCCTCCCTTCAAGGGCGGCGCGGGCTCCCTCTCCTGCCAGCCGGGCGCGGTGGCGCGA
This sequence comes from Phrynocephalus vlangalii, assembly GCA_037367305.1. Classification (NCBI taxonomy): domain Eukaryota; kingdom Metazoa; phylum Chordata; class Lepidosauria; order Squamata; family Agamidae; genus Phrynocephalus; species Phrynocephalus vlangalii. Next base: position 36,485 of record JAWVWN010003055.1, on the reverse strand, counting down.
GCCTGTAATCCAGCTACTCGGGAGGCTGAGGCTGGCGGATCGCTTGAGCTCAGGAGTTCTGGGCTGCAGTGGGCTATGCCGATCGGGTGTCCGCACTAAGTTCGGCGTCAATATGGTGGGCCGCGGGGAGCCGGGGCTCACCAGGTTGCCTAAGGAGGGGTGAACCGGCCCAGGTCGGAGACGGAGCAGGTCAAAACTCCCGTGCCGATCAGTAGTGGGACCGCGCCTGTGAATAGCCGCTGCCGCGTAGCCTGAGCAACACAGCGAGACCCAGGCTCTCTCTTTTTATTGGGGGCGGGGGGGAGGTCTTCTTTTTAATTAATGGATTTGGCAAGGAGGGTGTGTGGGGTCTTGGATTGCCCTTTCGATGGGGGGAGTCTTAGCGCCCACCTCCCTTTCTTTGGGGGGGGCACGTACCGGGGGGCCCCCTCCCCAACATTCAAACCCGAGCCTCCCCCTCCGTCCCTGATCATCGCAGGGGGTGGGATTGTTTTTCGGGAGGAGGTAGGGGGACCGGGCTCTCCGCCCCCCCCTCCACTGCGAACGGAATTGGGGGGGGAACTTTCCTGGGTGAGCAGAGGCATCCCTGGGCTCTCCCCCTCCCTTGCAGAATTGGGGGGTGGGGGTGTCTGTGAGCCGGGAGCCTGGCCCCTCCATAGGAAGAGGGCGCTGGAAGGGGGCCCGAGGGGTGTGTCTCGCCCCAGGGACTCTCCCCCCCCTATTTTTTCCCCTTCCCTTCCCCTCCTTTTCTTAACGGGGGGCGGCGGCAGCGGCCCCTGCTGGCCATCGGCTGCGCAGCGGCGTCAAAGGCGCGATTTTCCCCTCGGCCGCCAGCAGGAGGCGGTGCGGGACCCGGAGAGGGCGAGGAGGAGGAGGAGGAAGAAGAAGAAGGTCCGCCTCTTTCTCCGGGAACAACGGCGGCGGGGGGGGGCAGTGATGCGGACACCCACCCACCCCACCCCACCCGCGATGGAGCAGCTCCCGGACCCCGTTGGGAGCAGCAGGCGATCGACCGGAGGGATCCCCCTCGGCTGGCGACCTCCCCCACCCCGAAAGCTCCCCCCCCCATCCTCCGTTCCATGGAGACCGAAGTGGGTCGTCGTCCCCCCCAAAGAAAAAGCCCCCTGACCTCCCCCCCCCCCCAAAGCGGCGCCTTCTCCGGCAGGGCCTTTGGAACGAGGCGCCTCTGGAGGCTTCCTGGGAGAACTGGATCCCATTAAACCTCTGCTCCCAGATGTTCTTCTTTTAGGTCCCAGTTTCCAGAATTCTGGAATCAGGGCAATCTCGTTCTAAATTTGTCAATGGGGATGCTTTTGGTGGCAGGTCACCTTTGCCAGCGGAGTTGCAACAAGGAGTGGACTCTTCATTAGGACAATTTAAGAGCAGAGGTTTTGTAAATCGAATGACTCCGGGAACAGAAAGCCCACGCTCTGAATCGCTTCCGGCGGACTGGTTCCCAAGCCTGTGTAGTAGTAGTAGTAGTGGTAGTAGTAGTAGTAGTAGTAGTAGTAGTAGTAGTAGTAGTAGTAATTAACAACAACAACAACAACAACAACAACAACAACAACAACAACAACAACAACAACAAAGAACTGGTGGGATCATAAGCCTGAAAAAGTGACTGAAAATGAACATGTAAAATTACTTTGGGACTTCCGAATACAGACAGACAGGGTTTTGGAGCATAATACCCCGGATATTGTGCTTGTGGAGAAGAAAAAAGTGTGTATCATTGATGTTGCTATACCAGGTGACAGTAGAGTCACTGAGAAGCAACTTGAAAAAAATTACCCGATATCAGGATCTGAAAATTGAACTTCAGAGACTCTGGCATAAACTGGTACAGGTGGTCCCCGTGGTAATCGGCACGCTGGGTGCGGTGCCTAAAGAGCTAAGCAAGTATTTAGAAGAAATTGGAGTTGACAAAGTCACCATCAGTCAGCTGCAGAAAGCCACCTTACTGGGATCTGCTTGCATAATTCACCGATACATCACTGAATCCTAAATGCTTAGGAAGTGTTCAACTAGTGATTGGTAATACAAAATCCAGCGTAGATAGCTGTGTAGTTAATTAAATCATAATAAATATTGTACTACACACCAGAGGAAATTTTATTGGCCAAAGATATACAATATACAAACAGCATTAATATACTGTACTATTAATGTGTGCAACATCAGTATAAATCATCTGTCCAAGTGATCTGTTGATGGGTTTTTTTTAGATTTCAGTTTGCAGAATCCTTGGCAGTAACAAATCTGGAAACAGGGATCTTCTAAATATGAAAGTGGGAGTGCTTTTGGTGACCCATCATCTCCTTGCCAGCAGCCTTCCCCTTTGCAACAAGAGAAGTCCAAAAGTGCCTTCAGGATTGCCCCATGTCACAAATTAAGAGCGGGTGTTTTGTAAAGCCAATGACTCTGAATCGCCCATTTGGGATCATTGAATCCCAATGGTGAAGTTGGGAAGGGCCCTAGCAGGTCATCGAGTCCAACTCCACCCCCTCAAAGCAGCACTCCAGGGCAAACCAGATCTGACGATTGGCTAAATTTCACTTGAATGCCTCCAGCCTTGGAGTGCTCACCACCTCCTGAAGTAATTGTTTACATCTTTGTACTTCTTTAACAGTTAGTATTTTTTTTTCCGTGAACTGCCTCCTTTTTAACCTGAGCCCCATCGGTGTATGTTCTGCACTCTGGGATGATCGAGAAGAGATCATTTGACGGAGCAGGTCGTGCCGATCAGTAGTGGGACCGCGCCTGTGAATAGCTGCTGCCGCGTAGCTTGAGCAACACAGCGAGACCCAGGCTCTCTCTTTTATTGTTTTTGGGTTGGGGGTTGGGGGGGTCTTCTTTTTCATAAATGGATTTGGCAAGGAGGGTGTGTGTGTGTGGGGGGGTCTTGGATTGCCCTTTCGATGGGGGGAGTCTTTGCGCCCACCTCCTTTTCTTTGGGGGGGCACGTACCGGGGGGCCCCTCCCCAACATTCAAACCCAAGCCTCCCCCTCCGTCCCTGATCATCGCAGGGGGGGGGGATTGTTTTTCGGGAGGAGGTGGGAACCGGACTCTTCCCCCCCCCACCACCACTGCGAACGGAATTGTGGGGGGGGGGACTTTCCTGGGTGAGCAGAGGCATCCCTGGGCTCTCCCCCCTCCCTTGCAGAATTTGGGGGTGGGGGTGTCTGTGAGCCGGGAACCTGGTCCCTCCATAGGAAGAGGAGGAGGGCGCTGGAAGGGGGGGCCGGGGTGGGGGTGTCCCGCCCCAGGGACTCTCCCCCCCCTATTTTTTCCCTTTCCCTTCCCCTCCTTTTCTTAACGGGGGGGGGGGCGGCGGCCCCTGCTGGCCATCGGCTGCGCAGCGGCTTCAAAGGCGCGATATTCCCCTCGGCCGCCAGCAGGAGGCGGTGCGGGACCCGGAGAGGGCGAGGAGGAGGAGGAGGAAGAAGAAGAAGGTCCGCCTCTTTCTCCGGGAACGGCGGCGGCGGGGGGGGCAGTGATGCGGACACCCACCCCACCCCCTCCCGCGATGGAGCAGCGGCTCCCGGACCCCGTTGGGAGCAGCAGGCGATCGACCGGAGGGATCCCCCTCGGCTGGCGACCTCCCCCACCCCGAAAGCTCCCCCCCATCCTCCGTTCCATGGAGACCGAAGTGGGTCGTCGTCCCCCCCAAAGAAAAAGCCCCCTGACCTCCCCCCCCCCCCCCAAAGCGGCGCCTTCTCCGGCAGGGCCTTTGGAACGAGGCGCCTCTGGAGGCTTCCTGGGAGAACTGGATCCCATTAAACCTCTGCTCCCAGATGTTCTTCTTTTAGGTCCCAGTTTCCAGAATTCTGGAAACAGGGCAATCTCGTTCTAAATTTGTCAATGGGTATGCTTTTGGTGGCAGGTCACCTTTGCCAGCAGAGTTGCAACAAGGAGTGGACTCTTCATTAGCACAATTTAAGAGCAGAGGTTTTGTAAATCTAATGACTCCGGGAACAGAAAGCCCACGCTCTGAATCGCTTCCGGTGGACTGGTTCCCAAGCCTGTGTAGTAGTAGTAGTAGTAGTAGTAGTAGTAGTAGTAGTAGTAGTAGTAGTAGTAATTAACAACAACAGCAACAACAACAACAACAAAGAACTGGTGGGATCATAAGCCTGAAAAAGTGACTGAAAATGAACATGTAAAATTACTTTGGGACTTCCGAATACAGACAGACAGGGTTTTGGAGCATAATACCCTGGATGGATATTGTGATTGTGGAGAAGAAAAAAGTGTGGATCATTGATGTTGCTATACCAGGTGATAGTAGAGTCACTGAGAAACAACTTGAAAAAAATTACCCGATATCGGGATCTGAAAATTGAACTTCAGAGACTCTGGCATAAACTGGTACAGGTGGTCCCCGTGGTAATCGGCACGCTGGGTGCGAAGAGCTAAGCAAGTATTTAGAAGAAATTGGAGTTGACAAAGTCACCATCAGTCAGCTGCAGAAAGCCACCTTACTGGGATCTGCTCACATAATTCGCCGATACATCACATAGTCCTAAATGCTTGGGAAGCGTTCGACTAGTGATTGGTAGTACAAAATCCAGCATAGATAGCTGTGTGGTTAATTAAATAATAATAAATATTGTACTTCACACCAGAGGAAATTTTATTGGCCAAAGATATGCAATATACAAACATAACATACAAACAGCATTAATATACTGTACTATTAATGTGTGCAACATCAGTATAAATCATCTGTCCAAGTGATCTGTTGATGGGGTTTTTTTAGATTTCAGTTTGCAGAATCCTTGGCAGTAACAAATCTGGAAATGGGGATCTTCTAAATATGAAAGTGGGAGTGCTTTTGGTGACCCATCATCTCCTTGCCAGCAGCCTTCCCCTTTGCAACAAGAGAAGTCCAAAAGTGCCTTCAGGATTGCCCCATGTCACAAATTAAGAGCGGGTGTTTTGTAAAGCCAATGACTCTGAATCGCCCGTTTGGGATCATTGAATCCCAATGGTGAAGTTGGGAAGGGCCCTAGCAGGTCATCGAGTCCAACTCCACCCCCTCAAAGCAGCACTCCAGGGCAAACCAGATCTGACGATTGGCTAAATTTCACTTGAATGCCTCCAGCCTTGGAGTGCTCACCACCTCCTGAAGTAATTGTTTACATCTTTGTACTTCTTTAACAGTTAGTATTTTTTTTTCCGTGAACTGCCTCCTTTTTAACCTGAGCCCCATCGGTGTATGTTCTGCACTCTGGGATGATCGAGAAGAGATCCTGCCTCTTCTCTGTATTTGAAAAGTGTGTTTCTCTTTTTTCCTCAAATCTAAACGTGTCCAATTCTTTCAGTCTTTCCTCATGCGTCACCTGGGGGCAAACATGGATCCCCTACCCCTCCCCTCAGCAGGGGATACATGGAATATGACAAATAGTATTTTGTAATTTTGTCCCCCTCCAGGGTGGTGCCCGGGACGCTTGGCCCCTCTCGTACTTGCCCTGGCAAGCCTGCTACCCTTTTAAAAATCCAGATCCATTATGATGCCAGAACAGTGGGAACTGGGAATGTTTAGCCTCTCTAAAAGAAGACTGAGAGGGGATATGATAGCTATGTTTAAATATTTGAAAGGATGTCATATTGAAGAGGGAACAGGTTTGTTTTCCATGGCTTCAGAAACTAGGACTCGGGGCAATGGTTTCAAACTGCAGGAAAAGAGATTCCATTGGAACATTAGGAAGAACTTCATTCATGACCGTTAGAGCTGTTCGGCTGTGGAATAATATTCTGCCCCAAAGGAGGGTGGTGGAGTCTCCTTCTTTGGAGGTTTTTAAGCAGAGGCTGGATGGCCATCTGTCGGAAATACTGTGAGGGGGGTTCCTGCATGGCAGGGGGTTGGACTAGATGGCCCTTGAGGTCTCTTCCAACTCTATGATTCTATGATTCACTTCTGCCCTTGCAGGCTGTGGAGGGGCTGCAGCAGCGCCTCCTGCTGGCGAATGGTGGGCAACCCGGGTCCAACAGTTAGGCTTGCTCCGCCATTTTTATTACTCGAGATGGGGATGTGCGAATGGTTTGGTGGTTTATGTCGGTTGGGTTTCCCGGTCTTGCCTCCTCTGGGCGCTGCCTGTGAACACCTGTTTGCCTAAAAACAAAACAAAACAACAACAACAACAAAAACCCTGGCACGAACTGGCTGTTCGGGCCCATCTCTGATTATGACCTTTCTGCTTATGCTACACCGGAAAAAGACTTTTCATTCTTTCCACCTTCCAGGGCAGGAAGGAGCTCAGCACTCCATCCTGGATTTGAAACATCGGTGGGCCCACAAATCCTGGCTGCTTTTCGATTTGCGCATGTGGTGGCGTAGCTAGGAAGGGCAAGGGGTGGGACCTCTGTCCCCAGGTGCAGCATCTGGGGGCACCAAATTGCGTGCCGAACGGCTCCCCACCCAGGAGCTATAGAAAGGCACATTGTGGGCGATCTGCCAGCGCTGGCACAGAAGGCTCCCTGACTGCTGCATTTGCCTTCTCTGGGGCATCTTAGCCTGCCCCCATCCCTGGGTGGTGGGTGGTGGGTGGGAGAAAACTGACTCTGTTTCCAGGTGCTGAAAACTCTAGCTATGCCTCTGTGTGCATGATGCTCAGCAGCTGAATCAATATTCAGCTTGGAAGAGTATAAACACTTGGCCAAATGGCCAAACGAGCATTTTAATTTAAAACGGGGGTGGGTGGGGAAGGAGAGAAGGAGAATCTATTATCCCTTGTCAGAAACATGCGATGCACGCTAGGCTAATAATCTTGTCGATGTGTGCGTGGAAGGGAAATTTAATGGAACAGAAAGGGAACTTTTTGTGTGCCTGTCTTCAGACACTAGATGGCAGGAAGGTCTCACAGTTAAATCTGTACAGAGGTTCTCTTTTTATTAGGCTGGGTGGAAAAAGCAGAAAAAAATGGTTCCACTTGATCAGGGAAGATGCTAAGAAGGAAGCAGAGCTCCCAAGCTGTGGATCCTTAGCTAAATTCTTAAACCACAGAACCCAAGCAAAGTGTGCTGCTTCTATTCCGCCCCATGGTGCTTTAAGTGCTATCTTTAAAATTACATTTTAATCATAGCATTATAAAATCATGAAGGGGCCTACAAGGTCATCAAGTCTACCCCCCTGCTCTGTGTGAGAATACATATCAAACAATACCTGACGCATTGGAGCACCCACCACCTCCTGAGGCAATTGGTTCCATCTCTGTACTACTATAACAGTTACAACATTTTTCTGAATATTCAAATTATGCAGGTTGTAATTGTGCTCATGATGACCCAAGGTCCAATTCTAAGTAGTAGGTTTAAGGTTCACTCAGCCCTCCATCCTTTTGAGGTCAGTAAAATGAGTACCTAGCTCACTGGGGTGTGCGTGTGTGTTAAGGTGTAGCCTGCATAATGACTTGTAAACCACTCAGTGCTTTAAGAGCTCTAGGGATGTATATTGCTTTTCTTTACACATTCCCCACCCCGTTGTGAGCTGGGTACTCAATATACCAACCTCGGGAGGATGGAAGGTTGATTCAACCTCAAGCCGGCTATCCGGGACTGAACCCAAGTTGTGAGCAGCGGCTTGGCCACAGTACAGTTTCGCCACTCCAGTGGACGAGATAAACATGATAGTGCCTGGCAAGTTAGGTACTTTGGTTGTGCAACAGAGATAATGTAAGTCCCCCCCACCCCCCAGAACACATGCACTGTCCAGAATCTTGTTTCTTCCTCTTCTGATTCCTCTTCTGATGATCAGGAAGAGCTGTCTTTCTTCCATGTTTTATTTATTTATTTATTTATTTATTTATTTATTTATTTATTTATTTATTTATTTATTTATTTATTTATTTTTGCATTTGTATACCACTCCCATTTCCCAAAGGAACTCTGGGCGGTTCACACATTTTCTCCTGAAAATGGTTTCTTCTCAATACACGGAGCCCGAGGAGTTTCCAAAGACCTCAGGTTAGCTTTGGCTTCCCATGAGCTGGCGCAGAAAGTGTGTCTGTTAATGAAAATGTTCTTCCGTTCTTGGGATTGTCAGCAGGCATCATTGGCTCTTTAGTTCTCGCTGGCTGCCTGAAAGAATGCATTCATCTCCGACAATGTTTATTTATGGCGTGCAAGAAAATCTACTTAAATCGCATCATTTCCATAGCTGAATATTTATGGATTCCTGTATTGGATGCTGCTCCTTGATTAAACTGAAAACCTTTCGCTCACTTTGGATAAATGTTTACTTGTCGGGACCGAAATTGTATTTAAACAAACTTGGAATCAAATTGATGTAATAAATCCCGGGTCCCAAAACAGTTCCAGACACCATTTTTTGTGTGAGGGCTTCTCCAAAACAAGGCATTTGCTGTTCTGTTGCATCCTTCAGTTTTGCTTGCTGAGGGAAGTGGGTGAGATGTACTGAGAGGGGTGTCCTGAGAATGGGAGTGGTGGTCCAGCGCTAAATTACTTCTCTGCCATAGCGCTATGCTTGCTCCACAGTTTTCCATGCCAGTGACTGCAGGCACCCTTTCCTATTCTGCCAAGTTCCCTGCCTTGAAATCCTAACTGAAAATGCTAAAAGTTTGAAAAACCTGGCAACACTCAGCATCCTGTTCAAGCTGGCAACACATAAAATCATGCCAGTATAAATGGGCAGAGGGCTACGTGTGCCGACAAGCAATTGTGCTATAGAATTATGTAATCTCTTGCACGTCCCAGGCACGTCCAGTTAGCCAGTGCATTGGCGGACGTGTTTCGAATAGCACCTCCGCCTCAGCGCTAGACAACGACTGTGCAACCTCGACTTGAGTGGATGTAGTTGCGAAATAGGATTTTGGACACTGAAAATTTGGAGATGTGCTGGGGCTGTCGTGCTAACATGTCACTAGGCTATACCATCGGTGCCCATGACTTCAAGAGGTGATGGGTGCTCCAACACTGTTGGCATCCAGGAAAAATCTGGTCAACCCCCTGGCAGGTATCCTTTGATTTACTGTATGCCGCAAGTCAAGGGGCACGTAAGTCGGGCATCCACTGTAATGACATAAGTCAAGGTTCCTCTGTATATTCCTGCACGGAGCAGGGGGTTGGACTTGATAGCCTTAAGAGTCTCCTGCCAAGTTCAGTATTCTGTGATTCTATGATAGACAGCAGAACAAAAAAAGAAACAGAGGGTTTCAGCAGGAAAGGATTCTTGGAAAATCAGGGATTTGTCAAATGGGTATGAAGTGAGGCTGGAGGAAGATATGTCATTAAAAATGGAATATGACTGGGCACATCACTGTAAGAGAACTGGGCATGTTTTAGCCATTTTTCAAATACTTTTGTTGTTGTTCAGTCGTTCAGTCGTGTCCGACTCTTCGTGACCCCATGGACCAGAGCTCGCCAGGTCTTCCTATCCTCCACTGCCTCCCGGAGTTTTGTCAAATTCATTTTGGTTGCATCGATGACACCGTCCAACCATCTCATTCTCTGTCGTCCTCTTTTCCTTTTGCCTTCGATTTTTCCCAGCATCAGGGCCTTTTCCAGGGAGTCCTCTCTTCTCATGAGGTGGCCAAAGTACTGGAGCCTCAGCTTCAAAATCTGTCCTTCCAGTGAACATTCAGGGTTGATTTCTTTCAGAATGGATAGGTTTGATCTCCTTGCAGTCCAGGGGACTCTCAAGACTTTCCTCCAGCACCACAGCTCAAAAGCATCAATTCTGCGGCGATCAGCCTTCTTTATAGTCCAGCTCTCACTTCCATCCAAATACTTTAAAAGGCTGTGATTGAGAGGAGGGGCAGGATCTGTTCTCGATCATCCCAGAGTGCAGTACATTTATTTATTTATTTTAGAGTATTTTTTACCCTGCCTTTCCCCTTGGAAAAGGACCCAAGGCGGTTTACAGTATTGAGGGATAATATACAGTCCAGTACAATTAAAACATGTTCAAGTATTGAGAACAGGGAGTTGAAGGACATCTTACAGCATTAAAAGGCGTGTGGTGGCTCAGCGGGTTAGAGCACTGAAAACTGCTGCCTGCAAAGTTGGCAGCTCAGCGGTTCGAATCCTGGGTGCCACACAGTGGACTGAGCTCCCGCTGATAAACCCAGCTCTTGCGAACCTAGCAGTTCGAGAGCATGGAAATGCAAGTAGATAAATAGGTACCGCCGTAAAAGGCGGGAAGGTAAAGCAGTGTTTCTTTGCAGCTCTGCTGGCCATGGACCTGCACAACACTGGCTCTTCGGCTTGAATACGGAGATAAGCACCGCCCCTAGAGTCAGACACGACTAGCACACATGTGCAGGGGGAACCCTTTACCTTTAAAAGATAACATTAAAGCTACAAGAGAATGCAAGCAGTTAAAGAGAGAGTAAAAAATCCATGTAAAAGTTATGAGTGATGGAAACCAACATTGAAAACAGTCTCAATGCAATCACACAAGGTTATAAGTGGTTCTAAACACAAAGTCTATGTGATAATGTATGGTAGATTTATATAAAAGACACATAATAGATAGTCCCCCATTCAGGGAAAGCTTGCCTCTTCAAAGAGGAAGGTCTTTGCCTGTTTCCGGAAAGACAGCAGAGGTGGGGCATGTAAGAGTCCATTCTGACATGTAAGAATGGATTCAAGTGACAGGAAGCCAGCTCTATAATTCTATTAAATAAATAAATAAATAAATAAATAAATAAATAAATAAATAAATAAATAAATAAAATCCTGGATCAGGCCTACTGGATGTGTTTGGTTAAAAGAGAGGGTGTTTTAGGACTAATTGATAAATTGAAGATTAACAAGTCACCGGGCCCAGATGGCATCCACCCAAGGGTTATTAGGGAACTGAGAAATGAAATCGCAGATCTCTTAACGGTTATATGCAACTTGTCTCTTAAAACGGCCACAGTGCCGGAGGACTGGAGGATAGTAGATGTCACACCAATTTTTTAAAAAGGAAGGAGGGGGGACCCAGGAAACTACAGGCCAGTTAGCCTTACATCTGTCCCAGGGAAGATGGTGGAAAGTCTCATCCAAGAGAAAATCTTAAAACACACAGAAGAACAAACCTTGCTGGGAGAAAATCAGCATGGCTTCTGTAAGGGTAAATCTTGTCTGACAAATCTTTTAGAATTTTTTGAAAAGGTCAACAGGCATGTGGATTTGGGTGAACCGGTGGATATAGTCTATCTGGATTTTCAAAAGGCTTTTGACACAGTCCCTCACCAAAGGCTGCTGAGAAAATTGCACAGTCAGGGGATAAGAGGGCAGGTCCTCTGATGGATTGAGAACTGGTTGAGATCCAGGAAACAAAGAGTAGGTGTCAATGGGAAATTTTCACAATGGAGAGAAGTGAAAAGCGGTGTGCCCCAGGGCTCTGTCCTGGGACCGGTGCTTTTAAATTGTTCATAAATGACCTGGAGACAGGGATAAGCAGTGAGGTGGCCAAGTTTGCAGATGACACAAAACTTTTCCAGGTGGTAAAAACCAGAGAAGATTGTGAAGAGCTCCAGAAGGATCTCTCCAAACTGGGGGAATGGGCTACGAAATGGCAAATGCGTTTTAATGTAGCCAAATGTAAAGTAATGCATATTGGAGCAAAAAATCCAAACTTTATCTATCAACTCATGGGCTCTGAGTTATCTGTGACGGATCAGGAAAGAGATCTTGGAGTGTTGGTGGACAACTCCATGAAGGTGTCTACCCAATGTGTGGCAGCAGTGAAGAAGGCCAATTCCATGCTAGGGGTTATCAAAAAGAGGATTGAAAATAAAACAGCCAACATTATAATGCCATTATACAAAACAAAAGTAAGGCCGCACCTGGAGTATTGTGTACAATTCTGGTCACCGCATCTCAAGAAAGACATAGTGGAACTGGAAAAGGTGCAGAAGAGAGTGACTAAAATGATTACTGGGCTGGGGCACCTCCCTTATGAGGAAAGGCTAAAACATTTGGGGCTCTTTAGTCTGGAAAAAAGGTGCCTGAGGGGGGATATGATTGAGACATACAAAATAATGCAGGGCATGAGTAAAGTGGATAGAGGGAAGCTCTTCTCCCTCTCCCAAAATACCAGAACTAGGGGGACATACACTCAAATTGAGGGCTGGGAGAGTAAGAACTGACAAAAGAAAATATTTTTTCACCCAGTGCGTTGTTAGTCTATGGAACTCCCTGCCACAGGATGTGGTGATGGCATCTGGCCTGGATGCCTTCAAAAGGGGATTGGACAGATTCCTGGAGGAAAAGTCCATCACAGGTTACAAACCGTGATGGAGATGTGTAGTCTCCAGGCTTTAAACTGGGGTACTTCAAGGGCCAGATGCAGGGGAGTGGCATCAGGAGACAGACATCTAGTCTCATACGCTCCCAAACGCATCTGGTGGGGCCGCTGTGAGATACAGGAAGCTGGACTAGATGGGCCTTTGGCTTGATCCAGCATGGCTCTTCTTATGTTCTTATGTTTTTATGAGACCCTAGCTTGGCAGCATCAGAGAGATTCCTATGTTCCTTCCACTTTGACTTTCTGTTTCTCATGACGTGTGTGTGTGTGTGTGTGTGTGTGTGTGTTTTCAGCAACTGGAAGTCCAGTTGTTTGTGTCAGCAGTTTCAAAGGGTTGTTTTGACTGGACATTAATTTACTGAACTGCTTTCAGAAAGATGCATTTGTCCCCGGAGGGAGGTATTAGGTTCCTTCCATCGCATTGCCTGGAAGAATTGTCATTATCATGGTTGTTCTTCATCACCATTCTTCCTGTATCACTGATTTTGATGGTACTTAGCAATCCTGAGAGCTTAATTTCCAGGTAATGGGTCGCCAACTCCTTGCCCGCCTCCAGGTGGCTAACGTGAGGGAGATCACCACTGCAGGTGGTGAGCCAGGAAGGACCCATATTTTAAAAGCACCTGGTTTCAGGAGCTGTTGATGGAACACACTGCGTAGATCAAACACTGCCGTGCTTGTCGGTAAGCTGGATTCTGGAACTGTATTGATGACATTTCACAAGATCGGTCAAGTAGATTGCTTCTAGTGAGGCGGGCAATGGTTGACCCTCCAGATGTTTTTCAGACTACTTCTCCCACAGTCTATTGTCCATCTGTGGCTCACGGGCATTGTAGTGAACTCTAGAGCAGGCATGTCTAAACTTCGGCCCTCCAGATGTTTTGGACAGCAACTCCCACAGTCCTTTGCCATTGGCAATCTAAGCTTAGAATTCTGGGAGTTGTGGTCCAAAACATCAGGAGGGCCGAAGTTTGGACATGCCTGCTCTAGAGGGTGATGTGCCCTCCATCCGCATCACTAAATTTTCATAGCTATTTTCAGATAGTATGCAGGCTTTCGGGCTACACAGAACCCTTCCTAGGTGGTGTCTCTTGGAGACTCAGGAACGACGAATGCAGTGTTGTTGCATGTCCCTAGCAAGCATCACTTGGAAAAGTTCAATATCTCCTCCCTCTACACACACACACTCTTTCTTAGGTCTTCTGTGATTATTAGCAATTACAGCTGTTGGAGACATGTAGCAGCAGGGTCTTGGTATGAACTGTTCCATTCACACATGGCACGGCCCAGGTGCTCTGAGAGGCAGGAGCCAGAGATGGGTCGCGTTCAACATACAGACTACAGAATCCGCACAACCCAGACTGCGCTTCACAGGTTCACTGCTTGTCCCTCCTTTTTCACTTTTGGTAGGTACTAACCGCTGCGTGCCGGGAACACCCCATGAGACTTTCCGCTTTGGAAATGCTCGGACCCAGTCCTGGAGCCATCAGCAATTGAGCAACAAATATAATATTTACTTGTGCTTGACACAGAGCAGTGCAGCAGTAGCGTGCAGATAAAATGTCAGTATTGATATAAAGGGTTGCAGAGTTAGGCTAACAGAAAGACAATGACAATGAATAGAGTAAAAACTCATATATTCATATATACATCAAAAAATATATACACAGCATAACATCCAAGCAATATATACAAACAGACAAACAGAGTGTGGGGTTCTGTTCTCACCATAACAGACCCACCTAACAAATGGAAAGCTAGTGCTTTTTATACAGTTTAGTACCCATCAGATGTGAGTCATCACTAATTACAATCTGATGCAATCTGATACAATCATGATGATATAAATTCTTTCACCTGTGCTTCATCACATAACATGCCTGTGATTACTTATCTCTTACACTTGTGAATTAACATCATGAGTCTGCAGAATCTAACTGCCTCCATTTTACAATTCTCTTTCCACTATCTGTTAAATATACATAACATATATTTTATCAACTTTAACATATCTTGACAGATTTGGCCCGTGTCAAAGTCCTTCTGACCTTTCCACTTGCCCATGTTTCCTGCTTCCAACAGGTGATATTTGAGAACTGACTCTCACCCCCCCCCCCCCGGGCAGGTGATAGACAGCGCGATTCACTTCACCTGCCAGTGGTTTTAATGTTGTGGTCGATCAGCGTACAGGGGTGCCTCTTAAAACAAATTTAATCGGTTCTAAGGGTCAATTTGTTTCAAGAAGATTTTGTCTTACGAAATGTGGTATCCCATAGAAGTATGTCTGTGAAGATTCTCAGTCATCCAGGTGAGTTTTTCTGGAAGTTGAGTCATGGCTACTGGACTTCTTTTTGAGCTGTTTGGATGAACAGTGAAACGTTTCTATCTCTCAAAAAGAAGTCCAGTAGCCATGACAAAACTTCCAGATATCCCATAGGAGTGCATTGAAAATTGATTAATCTGTTCCGGAGGCTATGGGTTGCTTCGTTTTACGAAAATTTTGTGTTACGAAACACAGTTTCCCATAAGAATGCATAATGGATCAATCCATTCTGGAGGCTAGAATAAAGACAAAAATAACAGAGTTTTGTTTTTCTCGGTACATGTGGGACGTTTTGTTTTCTCGCAAAGCTTCCCATAGAGAATCTTTTGCCATGCAAAGCACGCCTATATCCAGATTTTTTTTCTTCCTACAAGTTTTTGTCTTATGAGGTATTTGTCTTAAGAGGTACCAGTGTATAACATTTGCGCGCTACAAATGTGAGCTGATATCCAAATGTTAGTGTGACCCACCACTTGAGTGGTCTTTGCAAGGGCATTGCAAAGTCACTGGTTCAATGGGTTTGCTCTATTTAGAATAGAATAGAACAGAATAGAATAGAATAGAATTTATTTTCATTGTATAAAATACGAGATTAAAAAGTGCCATCCAGTCAGCTCATTCACACAACCTAGTATAAAAATCCAAGACATAAAATCTACCATCTAAGAACAAACATCCATACACATACACCTACATTCACACGCAGGACATCACTTGTACTAATTTTAAAACTGACATAAAACCAAACATACACGCACACACAGCCCTACACTCTCTCACCTGACAGGATTCATACCCAATACATAAAAACTACAATTTAAAAAGAACAACCATACACACACCCAACCCTACACTCTCACACCAAATGGCTGCACAATCAATCACCCATACAATATACATTGTGCCTCAGGCTGAAAATGGGGGCACATTGCTACTTTTGTGTCCCAGTTGATCCGTGAGGCTACAAAATAAAACAGGCTGAACTGTGCTTTCATCATTGTAACGCTAATTACACTGATGACAATGAGGCGTGTAATAAGACTTCCTGGGGTAGGAACTGGCAAGCCACCCCAGTATCCCTGCCAAGAAAATTCCATGGACAGAAACAAAAGGCTAAAAGATATGACGCTGGAAGATGAGCCCCTCAGGTTGGAAGGCGTCCAACATGCTACTGAGGAGGAGCGGAGGACAAGTACAAGTAGCTCCCGAGCTAATGAAGTGGCTGGGCCAAAGCCGAAAGGACGCTCAGCTGCAGACGTGCCTGGAAGAGAAAGGAAAGTCCAATGCTGCAAAGAAATATACTGCATAGGAACCTGGAATGTGAGCTCTATGAACCAGGGTAAGCTGGATGTGGTCAAAACGTGAGATGGAAAGAATAAACATTGACATCTTGGGCATCAGTGAACTTAAATGGAGGGGTATGGGCAAATTCAGTTCAGATGACTATCACATCTACTACTGTGGGCAAGAATTCCATAGAAGAAATGGAGTAGCCCTCATAGTCAACAAAAGAGTGGGAAAAGCAGTGCCGGGATACAACCTAAAAAATGATTTTGGTACGATTCCAAGGCAGTCCTTTCAACATCACAGTAATCCAAGTTTATGCTCCAACTACCAGTGCTGAAGAGTCTGAGATTGACCAATTTTATGAAGACTTACAAGAACTTCTAGAACTGACACCAAAGAAAGATGTTCTTCTCATCATAGGGGATTGGAATGCTAAAGTAGGGAGTCAAGTGATAAAAGGAATAACTGGCAAGTTTGGCCTTGGAGTTCCAAATGAAGCAGGGCAAAGGCTAATTGAGTTTTGTCAAGAGAACAAGCTGGTCATTGCAAACACACTTTTCCAACAACACAAAAGGCAACTCTACACATGGACATCACCAGATGGACAATACCGGAATCAGATTGATTATGTTATCTGCAGCCAAAGATGGAGGAGCTCTATACAGTCAGCAAAAACGAGACCTGGTGCTGACTGTGGCTCAGATCATCAGCTTCTTATTTCAAAATTCAAACTTAAACTGAAGAAAGTAGGGAAGACCACTGGGCCAGTCAGGTATAATCTAAGTCAAATCCTTTATGAATACACAGTGGAAATGAAGAATAGATTTAAGGAACTAGATTTGGTGGACAGAATACCGGAAGAACTATGGATGGAGGCTTGTAACATTGTACAGGAGGCTGCAATGAAAACTATTCCAAAGGAAAAAAAATGCAAGAAAGCAAAGTGGTTGTCCAACGAGGCCCTACAAATAGCGGAGGAGAGAAGGACGCAAAATGCAAGGGAGAAAGGGAAAATACAGAAAATTGAATGCAGACTTCCAAAGAATAGCAAGGAGAGACAGGATGGCCTTCTTGAACGAATAGTGCAAAGAAATAGAGGAAAACAACAGAAAAGGAAAAACCAGAGATCTATTCAAGAAAATTGGAGATATTCAAGGGGCATTTCGTGCAAAGATGGATATGATAAAGGACAAAAATGGTAGGGACCTAATTGAAGCAAAAGAGATCAAGAAGAGATGGCAAGAATATACAGAGGAATTATATCAGAAAGATCTGGATGTCCCTGATAACCAAGATAGTGTAGTTACTGACCTGGACACAGACATCCTGGAAAGTGAAGTCAAGTGGGCTTTAGAAAGCATTGCAAACAACAAGGCCAGTGGAGGTGACAGCATTCCAATTGAACTCTTTAAAATCTTAAAAGAGGATGCCCTAAAGGTGCTGCACGCGATATGCCAGCAAATTTGGAAAACACAGCAGTGGCCAGAGGACTGGACAAGATCGGTTTACATCCCAATCCCAAAGAAAGGCAATGCCAAAGAATGCTCCAACTATCACACAATTGCACTCATTTCACACTCTAGCAAGGTTATGCTCAAAATTCTACAAGGCAGGCTTCAGCAGTATGTGGACAGAGAACTTCCAGAAGTGCAAGCTGGATTTCGAAGGGGCAGAGGAACTAGAGATCAAATTGCCAACATGCGCTGGATTATGGAGAAAGCCAGAGAGTTCCAGAAAAACATCTACTTCTGCTTCATTGACGATACCAAAGCCTTTGACTGTGTAGACTACAACAAACTACGGCAAGTCCTTAAAGAAATGGGAGTGCCTGACCACCTTATCTGTCTCCTAAGAAATCTATATGTGGGACAAGCAGCAACCGTCAGAACTGGATATGGAACAACTGACTGGTTTAAAATTGGGAAAGGAGTACGACAAGGCTGTATACTGTCATCTTGCCTAATTAACTTATAGGCAGAGTACATCACGCGAAAGGCAGGTCTGGATGAATCACAAAATGGAATTAAGATTGGCAGAAGGAATAGCAACAACCTGAGATACACAGATGATACTACTCTGATAGCCGAAAGTGAGGAGGAATTAAAGAACCTCTTAATGAGGGTGAAAGAGGAGAGTGAAAAAATGGGCTGAAGCTCAACATCAAAAAAACTAATATTATGGCCACCGGTCCCATCACCTCCTGGCAAATAGAAGGGGAAGAAATGAAGGCAATGACAGAGTTTATTTTCTTGGGCTCCTTGATCACTGCAGATGGCGACTGCAGCAACGAAATAAAAAGACACCTGCTTCTTGGGAGGAAATCATTGGCAAACCTAGATAGCATCATAAAGAGCAGAGACATCACTTTGCCAACTAAGGTCAGGATAGTCAAAGCTAGGATTTTTCCAGTAGTGATGTATGGAAGTGAGAGCTGGACTATAAAGAAGGCTGATCGCCGCAGAATTGATGCTTTTGAGCTGTGGTGCTGGAGGAGAGTCTTGAGAGTCCCTGGACTGCAAGGAGATCAAACCTATCCATCCTGAAAGAAATCAACCCCGAATGTTCACTGGAAGGACAGATTTTGAAGCTGAGGCTCCAGTACTTTGGCCACCTCATGAGGAGAGAGGACTCCTTGGAAAAGTCCCTGATGTTAGGAAAGATTGAAGGCAAAAGGAAAAGAGGACGGCAGAGAATGAGATGGTTGGACGATGTCATCGATGCAACCAAAATGAATTTGACAAAACTCCGGGAGGCAGTGGAAAATAGGAAGGCCTGGCGAGCTCTGGTCCATGGGGTCACGAAGAGTCGGACACGACTGAACAACTGAACAACAACAACAATATACATGTTACACATTCAGCACTGATATTACCCATCAACTTAATTTTTTAACAGAATTTAGCATGGTTGCTACTATTTGGTAAAAACTATTTCTGAATCTTTCTGTCCTTCTTCTAATAGATCTGTCTGTACCTTCTGCCTGATGGCAACAATACAAACAGAGAGTGTCCAGGATGAGAAAGGTCTTTTATAATGTTCTAAGACAGCGGAGCTGTGTAATTCCTTCAATGTGAGGAGTGGCATCCGATGATCTTCTGTGCCTATTGATAACCCTCTGGAGCGATTTCTCTGAGCCACTGTCCAACTGGCATACCACGCACTAGAGATGGGCACGAACAGAAAAATGGCGTTTCGGTTTTTGTTTGTCATTGAGAGGTCTGTTTCAGTGCGTTTCGTTGTCGGAATTTTTTGAAAATTTTCATTACCATTTTGTTTTTTCGTTTGTCGTTTTACCTGCTTTTTGCGCGATTTTTAAAGCATTCCGTGCGTGGGCGTCCCCAACGCCCAGACAGAGGAAAACACTAAAAAAAAAGGATGCTGGCAGAGACACAGTATAGACTAGATTCACAGGGAGGCTGCAAAGGCAGCGGCGGGCTTTGCCGGGTGCAAGGCAGCCGCAGAGTGACTGCACTTCGGGGCAAGGGAGGTACTCACCGAGAGGTACGCAGCAGCACGCACACAGGGAGGCTGCAGGACTGAAGCCAGAGTCGCAGAGACAGCAATCCACCCTAACTCCACCAGAGACTGCAAGGAGGACGAGGGCTGCCAGAGCTTTTATGCCTCTGTGGCTGCCAGACTGCCCGCCAGTCTGCAACCTGGCATGCATTGGTTGAACATGATCCACATCACATGGCTTGCTCCATTTTGTGGCTGTGGCGACATCCATTTTAAAGGAAAGAAAAATACATCGTGATGGAGAAGACAAAACAACTTTTAAGGACCCCAACCCCCAGGTAGTATTATCAGACAATATAAATAATTATCGCTGCTTTTTACGGATGTCCAGGGCGTTTTTTAACATTTAAACAGGTCATTTCTCTGCGCGTCACCATTAACAGAAACGAAACATAACGACCACAATTTTCGTGGTTCTGTTCGTTCATTGCATTTCATCACAATTTTGTTTGTCGTTTTGTTACATAACGAAACGACAAATGGTAACGGAAATGAAAAATGTTCGTCTGTGCCCATCTCTACACGCAATATGCAGTACGTCAGTAGTGTTGGATCATCTAGACCTTAATCGTGCTTCAGTAGGCAGTGGCACCTGCAGCTTGTAGGCAGCAATGTTGTGCCCGTTGAACCCTTGCAATGTGTATTTTAGCAAAGGCCGGTACAATAGATCCTATAATTAAACCAGAAAACCTACTGGTTTGACAGCTTTAAATGGAGTTTGGAATCTTGGCCTCAACAATTTCCCCTGTTTAATCGGTCCTACTGTGAGGTTTTAAGACACCCTCTATATGTTTCCTCTTTAAAATGAACTTGGATGCTCATAAATGCACAGCACCATTTCCTGTATATAAGAGCGGACTAAGAAATTCCAGTTAATGGTTAATATTTCTAATGGTCTTAATAGCAAATGATTTAGAGAGGGAGGAAGGGAGGGGCCATATTTCAGGATTATGAAGAACCAGAAAGTTGTCATATTCCTTTTAGGAGTGGATAACTTACAGAAAACCCCAGGCTGAGTTCCTCGGGCCAAGGCTTTAAGCTGGCGGTTGACTTTCATTTCCGATGATCAATTGCTCCCCTTCACATTGGTGTGCCAGTTTGGAAACAAAAGCTCCCTCTTCCAAACCCTGGTGTAAAATTTCTTTTAATTTCTTGGCAGAAATTTCCAGCCCTAGTGGGTTCACAGTCGGTCCGGCATTCAAGATAGAAAGTTGAAAGGAACGGCACAGAGCTGATTACAGCTTACATCTTTCCATCGGTCCTGCTTTTGGTGGCTTGTGCCATTCTGGGCCAGGTTCAAGATTTTACCAAAGGAGGCTCATGGCGCAGTGGTACTTAAAACTGCTGTACTGCAGCTGTAATTGTGCTCACGACCTGGGGTTCAATCCCAGGTAGGCAGCTCAAGGTTCACTCAGCCTTCCATCCTTCTGAGGTCAGTAAATAGAGTACCCAGCTTGGTGGGGGATTGGTGCAATGTGTGGCCTGTATATTTAAACTGTAAACAGCCCAGAGAGTGCTTTTTATATCTATCTATCTATCTATCTATCTATCTATCTATCTATCTATCTATCTATCTATCTATCTATCTATCTATCTATCTATCTATCTATCTATCTATCATTTCAGCTTATATGCCACCCACTACCCAAAGGTCTCTGGGCGGCTTACAATCAAAAGTATTAAAATAGTTTAAAATAGTTAAAAATAGAATATCAATAAATAATCAAAGCAATAATAAAAACCTTACACTAAAATCATTACACTAAAATTGTCATCAGAGGACCCACAGTCTATATTGTAACAATTAAAAAAACTTCTGGAACAGAAAGGTTTTTACCTGGCGTCAAAATGTCATCAATGTTGGTGCCAGGTGGATCTCAATCGGGAGGGCATTCCATAGCTTGGGAGCAGCTGCCAAGAAGGCCCTATGACTACAAGCCATCCCTCTCACCTCCTTGAGGGATGGCTCTTTCAAAAGGGCCCCCTGGCTCGATCTTAATTGCCGGGTAGTTTTGTATGGAAGGTGTGGGTAGGTTTGTATAGAAGGCTGCTATCTCACCTGGCGACGATCCTGATCTTCTGAAGGTCCAGCTTTTCCTCTTCCTCCCGTCATGTGACTGAAGATGTGGGATAGCAGTTCCCACGTACAAAGGAGGGTGGTGGAGTCTCCTTCTTTGGAGGTTTTTAAGCAGAGGCTGGATGGCCATCTGTTGGAAATACTGTGATGGGGTTTCCTGCATGGCAGGGGGTTGGACTGGATGGCCCTTGAGGATTCTATGATTCTATGATTCTATGATTCTATTATATGGAAGACCAATAGAAGTCCCATGGAATTGGCCCATTTGAGGATGATGACTCATGCAGCCACTGCCTGGAGCCTTCGCTTCTACAAGCCCCATTACACCCCATCTTTCTTTCTACGGTGTGCAATCAGAGGGGAGAAGTCCGTGACCCTTCACAGACAGTCCCTATTATTCCTCATTAGGGTTCTCTGTTCCAAGGCTCTGCTTCCCATCTGGCACCAAACCTTTCAGTGCTTCATCCAAATTGTCCTCTCCACCCACCCCGGCAGAGAGAAGCTTCTCTCTGTGTCTTTTGCTGCTGTAGTGCAATGACCGTGCCAAGCACTTGACCAGAAGCCGAGGTGCTTTAATCGTGATGAATCTCTTTCGCGTGACTCTGAATCCATCTCGGCACAATTCCCTTCCTTGCCTGTGTGTGTTAAACACCACAGATCTATCTGCTCAGATTCACCTGCCATCCCACTATGGGATGCATAAGAACGTAAGAACATAAGAAGAGCCCTGCTGGATCAGGCCAAAGGCCCATCTAGTCCAGCTTCCTGTATCTCACAGTGGCCCCACCAGATGCGTTTGGGAGCGCATGAGACTAGATCTCTGCCTCCTGATACCACTCCCTTGCATCTGGCCCTTGAAGTACCCCGGTTTTAAGCCTGGAGATGACACAAATCCATCATGGTTTGTAACCTGTGATGGACTTTTCCTCCAGGAATCTGTCCAATCCCCTTTTGAAGGCATCTAGGCTAGATGCCATCACTACCTCTTGTGGCAGAGAGTTCCACAGATTAACAACACGCTGGGTGAAAAAAAATTCTTTTGTCTGTTCTTACTCTCCCAGCCCTCAGTTTGAGTAGATGTCCCCTAGTTCTGGTATTTTGTGAGAGGGAGAAGAGCATCCCTCCATCCACTACTCATTCCCTGCATTATTTTGTACGTCTGGGAGGTGCTCACTTAATGTAGAACATAAAACATAGAGTTGGAAGGGGCCTACAAGGCCATTGATTCCAACCCCAAATCAAAGTGAATCTGACAGATGGTTATCTAATTTTCTCTTAAATGCTTCCAGGGTCAGAGCACTCACCACCTCCTGATGTAGTTGGTTTCACTGCTGTACTGCTCTAACCATTAAGACTTTATTTTCCCTGATATCTTGCCTGAATCTGGATTCCCTTGAGCCAGTTATTGCGAGTCCTGCATTCTGGAATGACTGGGAACAGATAGTTAAGACAGGCAGTTGCTGTGTGCAGTCACATTTGCCACCATGCCTAGACTGTCTGTTGGCATCACTGAGCCAGAAAAGTCTGGAGTACGGATCTTGGGGGCAACCAGATCTTCTACGAGTTCCCATTTTCTGCTTCTTTTTCTTCTTCCCTCTGAGTCAGGGACGCAGATTAAATTTGTAGATAAACCGTGTTCAAAAATGCCATCCCCACGGACCATCATTCTTTTTGTGAAAAAGAAAAGAGAGAGAAGAAACCCCCCCTTAAGCAAGGTTTCTAAGACTTACCGGAGATACAGTGGTCCCCCGCCCTTTCGCGGTTCACATACTGCGGTCCCGCTATATCGTGGGACTGCAGTACTGTACCCTGAAAGGGCTTAAGG
Organism: Phrynocephalus vlangalii; assembly: GCA_037367305.1. Taxonomy (NCBI): domain Eukaryota; kingdom Metazoa; phylum Chordata; class Lepidosauria; order Squamata; family Agamidae; genus Phrynocephalus; species Phrynocephalus vlangalii. The sequence continues at coordinate 13,200 of JAWVWN010003055.1, read as the reverse complement.
GAAAGGGGAGCCATCGCTCCCCGCTCTCCTGCCCTTCCCTGGGGTTGCGGGGAGCAATCTTTGGAAAGGGCTCCGGCTTCGGAGGCAAGTGCTTGCCTCCGCAGCTGAAGCCATGCTAGAGATTTAAGGCACTTGTAGTATTTGGTTTACTGCCCTATACAGAAGTACATCATACGTGGAGGCAAGCTATGTGCATATCTACTTGGCAATGTATTTGCTATCCCACACCAAATCCTAAGAAAGCAATACCTCTAAATGTGCAAAGTAACTTTGATATGCCTTTAGCTGTACTTGTGTTTGCAACTCAGCATGTTCTACTATGACACTGGATGTGGCATTCATCTAAGGAGTAGAAGCACATGGGTACCATGGCAGGAATACATTGGAAAGAGACATATATTTATGGTGTGGTCTACTCTGTGTTCCCTCAGTTGCACTGCTGTTATCACATTGCCACTGGCATTTTAGTTGAGATATTCTATAGTTCCAAAAAGTAGCTTGTTCAGTTGCTGAGTGTGGTGGAAAACATTGTCCCAACACCAATATCTGACAACGATTTAGCTGCTTGAAGGGCGGGCGGGCGGAGAGCAATCCTTGAAGATGCAGGTGCACTGGGAGCGGTCTTTGGAAAGGGATCCGGCTGCGGACGCAAGCACTGCCGGCGGCAAGCACCCAGGCGGCGGGCAAACTGGGGGAAGGCTCGCGCCGCTTGAGCCGCCTTCCCCCACCATCCCCCGGCCCCCGTCTCCCTTCTCTTGCCGCCGCTGCTGGGGTTGCAGGCACGCCGGGAGCGATCTTTGGAAAGGGCTTCAGCTGCGGAGGCAAGTGCTTGCCTCCGCAGCCGGAGCCCTCTCCAAGGATCACTCTCCGCCCACCTTCCCCTGGGGTAGCGGGCGCGCGGGGAGCGATGTCGGCTCTGGGCAGAACCTGGCAGCGGCAGGGGGAATGGGATCCCCCACGCTGCCGCTACGCACTGCTCCGAGGCGGCTCTGCGCAGCATCCAGCGGAGGCAGAGGGGGTTCCGAACCCCCAACGCCGCTGCCGTGTGCTGCTGGGGGTGGCCCCTCACTCCACAGGCCCCACATATCGCGGATCTTCAGCCATCGTGGGTCGGGTGGGTCCCTAACCCCTGCGATCTGTTGAATCTTAAGCAGAGTTAAAATTCTATTTCAGACAGGCTAGCCCTGCTGAAGTTCGCTGGATCCCAAAACCACATTAAGCATCCAACGCGAGAGAAATCCAAGAGAATACTGCGTTTATTAGCCCAATAAAGACAGTAGGTGGACACAAGCCAAGAACTGGGCAAAGATGTCCGACTCCGAGCACATGGAAACCCCAACTTTTATTGATTTCTTCCCCCCTCCCTCCCTCCCTGGGTGGTGCCAGTCCAGGGGCGGGCCGAGTGATGATCTTCAAATGGGCCAATCGATGTAGTCCAGGGGTTGGCCAGAGGCGGTCCTGGGTGGTCTCTGGCAGGCTTGGGCCGGATGCCCACTGAGGTGTTAATGAGTCCCAAATGTTCTTTGATTGGGCCATCCTGATACCACAATAGGAAGGGGAAGCGATGTATTGTCCTTTGGGTCTGAGCAAATTGAAGGAATCAGAAAATCAATAGAGGGTTGGGGAAGACTAATGCCACAGTCAATAGGAGACAGGAAAAGCTGGTGGGATTATCCAAAGGTGTCCGGGCAGTCTTTTGTGGATGCAAAGATGTGGTGGTGGAAAGCCCCTCAGGCTCTGATAACATCTGCAGCCTATGTGAAGGGGGGGGCTCTTGGACTGCAGGAAGCAGCTGTGTGTGTGCGTGCCAATTAATCTGAAGATAATGGATCCCTTCTAGAAGATGCAGCCAGTCTCGTGAAGTCGCCACGATGATCCTTCTTCTTCTTCTTCTTCTTCTTCTTCTTCTTCTTCTTCTTCTTCTTCTTCTTCTTCTTCTTCTTCTTCTTCTTCTTCTTCTTCTTCTTGCCATAACCCCATTGCCCCAGATGATAGAGTGTAGAAGCCAGAAAATAGGACAGGCACACGTTTTAAGCACACCCAGGGTAAATGGGGTGGGAAGAGAAAGAAAGATAGAGGAAGAAAGGTGGAGGAAGGGAAGGAAAAGAGAGAGAGAGAGAGAGAGAGAGAGAGAGAGAGAGAGAGAGAGAGAGAGAGGAAGGGAGGGGGCATCCTTGGAGTCAGGAGTCTGGGGTCTCTGCTAGGCAGGGGCAGTGGAACCAGGTCTTAGATGTTAAGGAAGTCCCTGATCCTTGAGAATGATGGTTGGCAATCATTCTCTTTGCCAGTCAGAGCAGGGAGTAAATAATCCCTCAATTCAGGATCGATTCTGCCTGAATTGTGTCTCTGGCTGAAACTTTAAGGTTGGGAGAATGGGGGAATGAGAGCAGAAGAAGGGTTAAAGAAAAAGGGCAGGAAAGGGTTAATAAAAGGCAGGAAAGAGTTAAATGACAAAGTTGGGGAATTGGGGGGAAAAGAGCAGAAGACGGGTTAAAGACGAGGGGCAGGAAAGGGTTAATAAAGGCAGGAAAGGGTTAAATGGAACCTCAGCTAGGAACTTGCCTGTTTGATCAATTTCAGAAAAGGGTATTGGTCTACCTCCATAGGAAAGCATTGAAATAGAGAGGCTCCCCTAGGAAGACATTGAAACAGAAGGGGGGAAGTCTACTCTCACAGGGGTATATGGCCGAGGGAAGGCATGAATTTCATGGAACTCAGTCCCGGGTAGAGAGTGGTGAGAGGAGCCGGTTGCTCCGGCTCTGCCTTCCCGAGTTTGGATTGCTGTGATCCGGGTAGGGTGAGTGGATTTCTACCGCTAGGCTGCCTGCAGGCTTAGCCGTGGTACCCGAGGCGGCTACAGATTTCAAATTTTCCCGGGGAAAACATGACGGTTGTTTTGGAGGGGGCCGGTCTACTTAGCCAATTCAATGAGATAAGGTTCCCCGCTGCGCCCCCGTCTGGCCGTAATTAATTTGACAGTGATTGATTAGCCGGGGGCGCTGATTGGACAAAGCGCCCAGGAGAGCTTATCTTCCCTCCCCTGCTGTTTTATGGAGTCTCCGTGTTAATAGACTGCCGCGGGAGACTCAATACTATGTAAACTGTTAATTTGAGGCTTCCGCTGCCGGATTCTCGGCTCGCAAGGCTTCTCGGCCGGCAGCAAGAGGCGGCTTGTGTTTCTCCCGATATCTCGGGAACGGTTTGGAGTTTTTGAACGCGGAAAAGACTGTAGTGCTTGTGATGGTGTGAGGGCCATTTGGGTGGTTCCAACGGGTCTTGGAACCGCTCCAATTATTTATGAATTTTTATTTTCCATTGTGACTTCACAGATCGGCAGGGGGTTACTGTATAAGGAATTTTTTGCCTTCCTTAAAAAATCCACCTTTTAAAAATCCACCTTTAAAAGAGGCAGATGTTGTGGGACCATGTAGATGATCCGGTTTTCTTTCTTTTTCATCATAGCGCGACCGGCTGTTCCTGGGGCTGATCGGCGCTGATTTTTATTTATTTTTTAATTTTTCCCCACCCTCTGAGCACCAGGAAGCTGGATCGGGTGCTGTTTTTTTTAACTTCCCCAAGCTCTACCGCCAGCCAGCTGGTCATTTTTTAAAAATTCTATCGCCACCTGCTGGCCATGGGGCCAAACTGTGCTTAAAAAAAAACACCTTTGTGGCAGCATATTATTCCACTGCTGAACAGCTCTAAACATCATGAAGTTCTTCCTAATGTTCAAATGGAATCTCTTTTCCTTTAGTTTGAAACCATTGCCCTGCGTCCTAGTCTCTGAAGCCATGGAAAACAAACCTGTTCCATCTTCAATATGACATCCTTTCAAATATTTAAACATAGCTATCATATCTCCCTCAGCCTTCTCTTTGAAAGGCTAAACGTTTTTAGGTTCCCTAAGACCCAACCATCCTGGTTGCCCTCTTCTGTACCTTCTGGCAGAAGCTGGCCTCAAGAATTACAGGAGACGAATTATCGGCGAAGTATGTCAGCAGATCCACAGAAAAGACCCTTTCCTGAGTCCTCACCTGTGAAGGTGGCAGGATGGAAAGAAAGGGATTGAGAACGGTTTTGGACCCCATGGCCTTAAAGGGCCCTTCCAACTTCTTTGGTCTAAGGTTCTGTGTTATAATTTTGCATAGCATACATCTTAGGCCACCATTATTAGCCATAGCTTCCACAGGTGGGCAAATTGTTGCACAGAAATACAGTAATGAGATTTCCTATCCTTTTAATTACAAGCACGTCACGGTCTCTGTAGATCCTTTAAACACATTCTCCAGAAGCTTCTCATCTGTCTTACAGCTTTTCTTTTTAATGCTTGAATATCTTTCCTCATATGTTGTTGTAAACAATGATAAGCATTTTCGGAGAGAGCGATTATGGAAATGTGAAATAGTCCAGATGGAAAGGGAAAACTTCTTGACTCTGATTTTGGGGTGGTGCATTTCTTGAAGCATAAAGATGTCAACTCGTTCCTTTTCTGCAATGCAGTTTTTCACCTGCATAATGCTTATTATTGGAATCTTACTTTGTCACGTTTTATTAACAAAAAGGTTTTCCCACAGAGAGAAAAAAAAGGAACACAATGTGATTCTTTCTATCCAGATGGAAGCTGCTGTATATTTATTTTTAATCCTTTCCAATGTTGCTCAAATGTCCAGTTGTAGAAAAGTTTTTAAATCTGCAGAGGTCATCTGCTTTCTTTCACCTGAACTTCCATTTTGGGCAGTTGGCTCTTTGGTCATTGAACTTTTGCGAAACATTCCCTCGTGTCTTCTTTTAAAACTTAAAAACCAACAATGATTCCCTTCCTCTACTTTGTTGAGGTCCAGGTAAGATCAGGGTAGAATTTAGGGGTGTGGTCCATAGAAACCCGAGATGGTAGGGCTAAACTCTAAAGCCACCAGTTTGGAAAGGCATTGTCCAGGCGGACATGTTTAAGCAATCAAAATGCAAACTAAGCTGGCATTTAACGCCTCATAAAAAGGTAAAGGTTCACCCCACACATTTTAAAAGGGGCACAGCCTATGACAGCTCAGCTGGACCCCTCTAAAAATGGCTGGGTTGTCAGCATGGGACTCCGGCGGTGATGACCCAGTCATGTTCAGAGGGGTGCAGCCGAGCTGTCATCATCAGCTGTATCCCTTTAAAAATGTCTGAGTAACCAGCCCGGGGCACGCAAGGTGGCAAACCCCCCAAGTTCAGAGCGGTCTAGCTGAGTTCAGAGTGGTTTAACCCTAACTCTAATCCTAACCCTTTAATAACGGCTGAGTCACCCCCAGGGAATTCCCAGTAGTGGCAACTGGGCCATTTTTAAAGGGGTACAGCCGATGACAGCTCTGCTGGACCCCTCTGACCATGGCTCCCCGGCAACAAATCTGGTGCCTCTAGTACCCAAAGGAGTCACCCCCCACCTTCATTTTGAGAGGAGGCCGGAAGCCAGGGCTGAGAGGAGGAGGCGAGGAGCACCGGAACGGCTGCAGGGACCCACCTCCTCCTCTTCCCTCTCCTGGGCTCTGGTGGTGGCAGCTCATTGTGAGCCCAGCAGGGAAGGGGGCCCTTTTACAGATAGAAAAAAAGGTTCATTTCAGCATTAAAAAACGACATTTTTGTTTCGTTTGTAATGAAATGCTGCTTCCTTGTTTCGTTTCATTTCATTTCATTTGATTACCTAACGAAACAACAAAACAGCATTTCATTTTTTTGTTTCGTGCCCATCTCTACTTGTAAGATTTCAGTTAGATGTCATCTAACAATGAAGATACAATAAGTCCCCTCCCTTATCTGTGGGATCCATATCGGCTGATTCCTTACTCAGGGTCTGAAAATATTAAAAAATATTAGATGGGAAATATCTGTGAAGATTCTCAGTCATCCAGGTGACAGGTGATGTTATCTGGAAGTTGAGTCATGGCAACTGGACTTCTTTTTCTCGTGAGATCAAAACGTTTTGCTGCTCATCCAAGTAGCTTCCTCAGTCTGAAGAAGGTTGGTGGGAGGCTTCCAATTTATAGTTCACCTTGGTTTCATGTCACTCTGAATAGGCTCATTAGGTACACAATGGCCTCATTTGGCTTGTTAGGTGGACAATGGCCTACGGTGTATGAAAGGTATGGTGATGAGAAATGGAGAACTATAAATTGGAGGCCTCGCCCCTAACTTTCCTCAGACTGATGAAGCTACTTCGATGAGTAGCGAAACATTACAATCTCACAAGAAAAAGAAGTTCAATTGCTTTGACTCAACTTCCAGATTAGAAGAAAAAATCCCAGAAGAATCCTATTTCTAAAGATGAAGGGGCCAGAACTGGCGGGTAGAGGGTTCAAGGCTATGTACAGTGTTCCCTATTAAAATAACATCTGGTATAATCTGTCCCCCCCCCTCCCTAGAATTTGCAGTGTGCTCAGAACTGATTGTCTGTTGATATGGGTGTGTGTGTGTGTGTGTGTGTGTGTTTCCTAATGCATTGCAGTTCTTCTAGTCTGCAATTTAGGCCTGAGATGGTCTTTCTTTCAAATAGAGAATACTGCGTTCACACTATTTCCCCCTCACCCCAAGATTAACATTCGATTGCAGGGACCCAGTCTGCAATTTAGGCCTGAGATGGTCTTTCCTTCAAATAGAGAATACTGCATTCACATTATTTCCCCTCACCCCAAGATTAACATTTGATTGCAGGGACCCATTTCCATACGGTCTCGCACTGTTAATTTCAAATGACTCCCTTCACTTATCTGAGCGTGCTTCCACTAAAAGCCGTTGTATTCATCAGTCATTAAATGAGCGATATCTGTACGATCTTCCTTCCCGAAACCCCGTTTTGGATTATTCCAGCATACAAGACGAAAAACGGCCTTCCATTGTGAGCCTTCCAAGCCTTCCTCGTTTCAGGCGTTCTATTTTTTTTTTAAATCTCTCCGATAAGGTGCGCGATACCGACAAAATAGGATCTTAACGCCAGGGTGAAAATCTCATTACCATGAGAAGCTTCTGGAGCGAAGCGGCTTTCGGGGCCCAGCGTCATCCCAGTAATCTTCCGAATGCGTGTTTGTGTGTTCTTCCTGATTTATTCCACCGCAGCTGAAATAAAGAAGAAAATGTTGGCCCCCAGAAGATTGTGGAAAACCTCATTATAAACATTTAAAATGTAGATCGCGCAAACTCGGATTTTAGCCCAGCTGGAAATCTGGCACTTCCCCAAACAGACCTGCCTCGGAGGATGTGTGGAATGACTTCATGCAGAGCCGCTTTCCTGCATGCTTGGAGGTTTTCCTCTCGCATGGTCAACAGTAAGCAGCTGGACTGGGTTTGTGAGAGTGGCCAGGACAGAGAGAGGGGCCAGTTTTTTTTTTTAATGGATTCATCTATTTATTACATGATTATTTGGCTAACAGATGTTGGGCTGCTACCCTTCATCCCTAGCACCTTTGTTTCTTGCTGGAGTTTGATCTGCATCAGTTGTTTTCTGTGCTATTTGCCCATTCTATTTTAATTATTTTTTTAGTACCTTTATATTGGTATTATTACAGTTTTGGTATTAATCCTATTTTATTTTATTTTGTCTTTTGTTTTCTTCTGTATTTGTATTGGGTGGGGGGTTGTTCTGGTGTGTAGCTATGGGCATTTGCTTTTATGTGTAACATGTTGTACACCGCCCAGAGTTCCCGTGGGAAAATCGGGCGGTCAATAAGTCTAAAAATAAATAAATAAATAAAATAAAGATGGATTGGCCCCAGTCCAGTTGACTTTTAGGATTTTAGGACCAGGCAGAGGCAGAGAACTGCTGATACCGAGTAGAAGATGCTCCAGCAGCCATTTGAAATGAAAGATGGATATGGGCCCTGGCCCTTTCCAGAGAAGAAGAATTGGGACGGTAATCGTTGCTGCATCTTTCTCTCTTGGAGGAATTTTGAACCCCTGGGAGGTGCTGGGGTGGCTTTGAAAGGACTGCGGCTGCTGGCCCGGCTTGTATGGTGGGTTAAAGTACAACCTCCCCACACAGATTACTAGCCACCAGAGCAAGAGCCGTGTGGCCATATATCCTCACAGAAGCCTGCAAATGTGTCTAGGCTCCATGTTTGTGGTTCCAGTGGAGATACTCTAGAACAGACGGCGAGAAGCTTTGTGGCCTGGGGCCAAATCCAGCCTTCTGGGCTTTGGTGCCTGGTATTATCATGGGCTGATTTCTTCCAGTTGTAATAAGAGGAATGCGTCTCCTCAGGCTTCCCTCCTATCAGGCAAAGGCTTTAAATACAAAGAAGTTGTAGTAATTTTAGTTCGGTCTTCGGATCCCCTCCCCCCTCCCCTGGAAACGGCCCCTGGGAGTAGAGATGGGCACGAATAAAAAAAATGGTGTTTCCTTTGTCGTTTGTCGTTTAGGGGGTCCGTTTCGGTTCATTTCTGTTTTTCGCGAATTTTTGCAAAAAATTTGTTTTCGTTTTGTTCGTTTCATTACCGTTTTGTTACCATTTATTTCAATTTTTTGTGATTTTTTTACCATTTAAAGCAGTTCAATGTATTGCCGTAACGAAAATGAAACGGACGACAAAATTTCTGGTGTTTCTGTTCCTTTTGTTTCATTTTAGAGACAAAATTCGTTTGCCATTTCATTACGTAACGAAACAAAAAACGAAAACGGAAACCAAAAATTGTTCATTTCGTGCCCATCTCTACCTGGGAGAGTCTTGAGAATTGAATCAGGTCTCTGGGGTGAAAAAGGTTCCCCGTTCTTGACCTTCTCCTTCGGAAAGGGGTTACTTTTAGTCTCAGGCGCTGCCAAGCTTTGTCTCTGGTTCCAGCACGGGCCCTCTTTTAGGGAAGACTGTCCTCCAAAGGGAGGACAATCCAATTTGGAAGGTGTCTTCCATTCAAAGTGCTTATGCTTATGTCTAAAGTCCTAACAGCTTAGGATCCAAATATCTAAAGGACTGTCTTCTTCCATACAAGTCTGCCCATATTCTAAAGATCAGGCCAGGAGGCCCTGCTGGAGGTGCCGTTCCTCAAAGAGGTGAGGGGGACAGTATGTCGAAACGGCCTTCTCGGCAATTGTGATTTGATACAAGGAAAGTTTGGGATTAGCCCAGACTCAACAATGCGACAAGTGAGAAGGAGCTTGAAACGGCCGTGGATAACTGAATATGAGCCAATAACGAAATGTGGCTGCAAAAAAGGCAAATGCGATTTTAGGGTGCATTAACGGAAGTCTAGTCTCCAAATCCCAGCAAGGTGCTAGTTCCTCTCTATTTGGCATTGGGGAGGCCTTGTCTAGAGAGTACACAGCATGGGATGCCAACAAACTGCAGCAACTTCAGAGGAGGGCGACAAGGATGACCAAGGGGCTGGAAATCAAGCCCTAGGAGGGAAGGATGAAAGAACTGGGCCAGTTTAGCTTGCAGAAAATAAGACTGAGGGGAGATAAGCAGCACTCTTCAAATAGTTGAAAGGCTGTCACCCAGAGGAGCGGCAGGGTGTGTTCTCCATCATCCCCAAGCGCAGGACAGGAAGCCGGATTTAGGCTGAGTCTCAGGAAAACCTTCTGAACTGTTAGAGCAGTATGACAATGGAACCAGTTACCTCAGGAGGAGGGAGGCCTTCAAGAAAAAATTGGACAGCCATTTCTCAGATCTGCTTTGATTTGGATCCCTTCCATTCACAGGGTGTTGGACTCACCTTAGAAGCCCTTTCTGGTGCCATCATTCTATGAGTCTACATCAGTGGTTCTCAACCTGTGGGTCCCCAGATGTTCCTGGACTGCAACTCCCAGAAGTCTTCATGACTAGCTGAGCTGGCCAGGATATCTGGGAGTTGCAGTCCAGGAACATCTGGGGACCCACGGGTGGAGAACCAATGGTCTACATCAGGCATGTCCAAACTTCGGGCCTCCAGATGTTTTGGACAATAACTCCCACAGTCCTTTGTCATTGGCGACCTAAGCTTAGAATTCTGGGAGTTGTGGTCCAAAACATCTGGAGGGCTGAAGTTTGGACATGCCTGGTCTACATGAAAGGAAGCCTTCTGGACATCCAGCCGCTTCAGTGGGCATTCTTTCTGCACTGATATTTGTGCAACGATAACAGTCGTGTCTAAAGAAACTATCCATGTGGGATGCAGGTTGGTAAAAGGGGGCGGGTGGAAGAATTGTAGCATCCCACGTGATGATTTCTGGCTGCAGATCCCATGCTCGTCATATAACTGATGTTTTCGTGGGCATTTTTTTGTTTTTTTTGCTAATTCCAATGCCCCAAGAAAAATCAAGGTTGTATCTGTGTCTCTCTGTGTTGGTGTCCTTCCTTCCTTTGCCGACTGGATTCTTGCTGCAGGAAAGCAAAAGTCATAAATCTTCCTGCCTTCTGGGACTCGGATGAGAGCAGCCGTGCCATGAAGCGTCGCACAAGGTGGGCACCGAGAGAGCGGTTTCTTCCAAGCGACCTGCCTGCCTCGTTGCGCCCCACCAACCTGGCCATCCATCTTCCAATGCTCCCCATGGCTACCACATGGATGGACATACACACACACACACACACACACACACACACACACACAGAGAGAGAGAGAGAGAGAGAGAGAGAGAGAGAGAGAGAGAGAGAGAATCCTCAACAAATGATTGGTTCATTTGTGTATCATCCAATGGGTGGAGTAATGTAGGGTCAGTGTGATAGACCCAAAGCTAGAGGCCAACAAGGGCAGCGGCGTGGGACTCACACCCAAACAAGCTAGGGTGGAAGGTTTTCATTTCTTTTGAATGGCTGCTCCCAGAATTCGCAAGGAACTCCCTCAGGCAGGATCCTGGGAGCTGCACGCCCTGAAATAAATCAGTTTAATTAAATGGTGTTCTGTCATATCAGCTACAGGTAGTCTTGCTGCCTTTGAGGCTCTATAGAGGGAGAGGGCCTCTCAGAAAACTACCTGATTCATGTTCCCCAGAGATGTCCATATGCTGCTGTACCACTCCTGGGCACTACCGAGAGCATGTTCCTTTGAGCCTCGTGGCGCAGTGGTTGAAGGCCTGTACAGTAAAACTGAGCTCACGAGCTGGGGTTCAATCCCAGGTAGCCGGCTCATGGTTGACTCAGCCTTCCATCCTTCCGAGGTTGGTAAAATGAGTACCCAGTTTGTGGGGTGGGGTGGGGTGGGGAAGAGAAGGTGTAGCCTGCATACTGTAATTAAACTGTAAACCGCCCAGAGACTACTTGAAGTGGTATGGGACAGGATATAAGCAGAAAAATTTCCTTTGCTTTCTTCCGGTTCACACACAACGAAGAGGAGGGCGGAGCGGAGGGAGTGCTGTTGCTTTTTTATTTTAACATTTTAGACCAGGATCTCAGCACAGCTGTAGAAACAATCTTAAGAAATAAGACATAACATAAACAACTGAAAGCATAAAACGTAAGATATTTAAGAGAATCTGAGTCCCACAACACATGAAGCCTTTCAAACGTTAAAACCCTTACTAGCATGCTCACCCCCTTCTCTCTTCCATGGTTAAGGATTTGACAATACAATAGGACCCACCTTAATCCCAAGATTATTATCCACTGATTTGTTTCTCCATGGTCTGAAAATATTAAAAAATATTAAATACAATATTTAAAAATATTAAATATTAAAAATACTGTGTTAAAAATAAATCCCCCAAAATATGTATTTCCAAAGGTGTAGTTACCAGTACTGGCCACTGGAGGGCCCCAGAGACCATGTTATGTATGGAGTTCACTGTTCAATAGTGGACTTCCTGAGATTGATGAAGCTGCTTGGATGAGCAGTGAAATGTTTGTATCTCACAAGAAAAGAAGTCTAGTTGCCATGATCCAGCTTTTGGATAACCTCACCTGGATGACTGAGAATCTTCACAGACACTATTTACCGTAATAGTGTTTGCTATAATCTATGTTTATCAGCATGTGTGTATGTGTGTGGGTGTGGGTTGGGGGAATTTGGAAACCACATTCCCATATATTTGGAGGTCCGACTGTACCCCCCAAAGTAAAAGCCTGGAAATAAGAACCTAAGAACCTAAGAAGAGCCCTGCTGGATCAGGCCAAAGGCCCATCTAGTCTAGCTTCCTGTATCTCACAGGGGCCCCACCAGATGCGTTTGGGAGCGCCTGAGACTAGATCTCTGTCTCCTGAAATGCTTCCCTGCATCTGGTCCTTGAAGTACTCCGGTTTTAAGCCTGGAGATGATACATCTCCCTCATGGTTTGTAACCTGTGATGGACTTTTCCTCCAGGAATCTGTCCCATCCCCTTTTGAAGGCATCCAAGCCAGATGCCATCACCACATCTTGTGGCAGGGAGTTCCACAGACTAACAACACGCTCGGTGAAAAAAAATATTTTCTTTGGTCTGTTCTTATTCTCCCAGCCCTCAAGTTGAGTGGATGTCCCCTAGTTCTGTTATTTTGTGAGAGGGAGAAGAGTGTCCCTCGATGTGGTCTTTGAGGGATGTCAGTGGCCCGTATCCTGGAGTTACAACTAAAGTCACTTTTTTTTCCAAACACTGAAGGTCTTCGAAGGTTATCTCGTCCAACCCCTTGCGTGCTCAAAAATCTGCCAGCCGTCCAGTGCATAGCACATCAAAGCAGCACTTTCTGCTCTGGAGAGCAGAACCTGTAAAAATGTTCCTGCTGTTTCCTGAGGGCGGCATGATACAGAAGGCAGCGCCTGGGCAACACGAGCAGCGTGGCCATCTCCACGCGACATTCCAGCAGCGGCAGATCATGGCGCAAGGGCCAGGAAAGTGCCCTTCCCACCTGCTAGCCCATCATTTCCCCTCTCGTTCTGCCTCCCTGCAGCCCTTTAACGATGGCAAGACTGACTTTCCGATAATTAGATTTTAAGAGGTGAAGTAAATTTAGGGAGGCCGCTGTGCGTGATTATGAACCTTTTTAATGACAGCCTCCTTCTGTGCTGCAAGGAACGCTGCGTTCTTTCGTTAATAGCCATATAAGGCATAATGTGCAGCTTCGGCGTGCAGTGAGAGAAGCGACTCCGAGCTGGTTTAATATACCTGCGAACCTTCAGGGCATAACAGAGAAGCAGCAGTGACGACAAATAAAACTCTTCAGTATTTTGGTGTGGCTGGAAGAGATACAATAACAAACTCATCGTTATGGTCAGCGTTTGCAGCTGCATGCAGCTACTTCCTATATTCTGGCATCCAGTTGCACACACCGGTTTTCAGAAGAGTGAAAA
>JAWVWN010003054.1:0-107926 GCA_037367305.1 Phrynocephalus vlangalii | reverse complement strand
AGCTTTTAACCCCAAAAAGGGACTTTAAAATTTAAAAATTTAAAGGGAAAGGCTGAAAAAAACTAAGGGAATTTTTCCCTGGGAATAGGGGAAAAAATTTTTTGGTAAAAAGAAAATTTAAAAAGGTGAAAAAGGGTATACACCCCAAGAAGATTCAGTGAAACTTTTGGGGGGAAATGGGCAGGTCTTTAAATTTGAATTTTATTCTGTTCAACCCCCGAGGGGTTTTGGTTGCGGGGGGGTTTTTATGAAATTTTTAAAATTGTTATTTTTTGGGTTTATGTTATGTGTGTTTTTTTTTTTTCTCCCTTATGTTAAGAACAAAAGAAAATAAAACATAAAAAAGAGCCATGCTGGATCAGGCCAAAGGCCCATCTAGCCCCGTTTCCCCTGTATCTCACAGTGGCCCCCCCCAATGCTTTTTTGGGACCCGCAAGGGACTAGAAAATCTTTCCCTGATACCACCCCCCTTTGAAAACTGGCCCTTAAAAGTCCCCCGGGTTTTAAAAGCCAAATTACACATCTCCATCGGGGGTTTTTGAAACCCCAAAAGGGATTTTTTCCCTAAAATCTGTCCAAATCCCCTTTTAAAGGGCACCCGGGGGCCAGATGCCATCACCACACCCTTTGGGCAGGGATTCCATAGACTTACAAACGCGGGTGAAAAAATTTTTTCCCTTTTTTGTCAGTTCTTACTCTCCCAAAACCCCAATTTGAGTGTAACCCCCCCTAGTTCTGGTATTTTGAGAGAGGGGAAAAAGCTTCCCTCACCCCAATTTAAACTCATACCCGCTTTTATTTTGAAATGTCCCAATCTTTCCCCCCCCCAAAACGTTTTTTTTTCCAGACTAAAGGGCCCAATTTTTTTTGGGCCTTTCTTCAAAAGGGGGAGGGGGCCCCAGCCCAAAAAAATTCTTTTTAAAGTCGCTCTCTTCTCACCTTTTCCATTCCACTAGGGTCTTTTTTTTTGAGATGGGGGTGACCAGAATTGTACACAATACCCCCAGGGGGGGCCCCTTACAATTGTTTAAAATAACCATAATAAAAATATTATTTTAACTTTTGCGACTTTTCGTTCTTTTGTATAAATAAAATTTAATATATATATATAATTTTTTATTTTTCTATTTTTAACTGTAATAAATTTTTTAATTGTTTAAAAAGTTTGTGAGCCCCCCCCCAGAGATTTTGGGGGGAAGGGGGGCATCCCAAGCATACAGAAAAAATAGATAAAATAAAATAAAAAAAATAATAAAAGAAAGATAGATAAAAGATAGATAGATGATAAAAAATATATAAAAAAAAAAAAAGGGAAGGGGAAAGGGAAAGGGGGGGGGGAAAGGGAAAAGGAAAGGGAAAGGGGGGGAAAAAGGGAAGGAGGGGAAACCCCAAAAAATGATAGAAAGGATATAAAAGAAAATTTTTTTGAAAGAAGGGGGGGAGGGAAAGAAAAGCGGGAGGGAGGGGGGAAAGGAAAGTATGTTTAGATAGATAGATAAAAAAGATGGGATAGAAAATGATAGATAGAAAGAAAATAGGAAATGATAGAAAGATAAACCCCACCCCGGGGGGAAAAAATGAACCCCCCAAAACCCGGGGGGGGAGGGGGGGACGGGGGCCCCTGATGCTGGGGGGGGGGGGGGGGCCCCCCTTTTCCCCTTCCCCCCCTGCCCTCCATTTTTCCCCTTTCTTCCCCCCCCGGGGGCCCCTTTTCTTTTTGGGGCCTCAACCAGGGGCCGGGGGGGGGGAAAAAGGGTGGGGGGCAAAAAGGGGGGGGGTTGGAGGGGGGGAACCCCCTTTTTGGCGTCCTCCTAAAAAAAAAGGGGGGGGGTTTTCTAAGGCTCCTTTGTTGGCTGTGGGGTCGGGGTTTAAATTTTTCTTTACCCAAAAAGGGGGGGAAAAAAAGAAGCAGCTTAAAAACAAAAAAGTCACACCCCCCTATGACAACAATGCTGGGAAAAGGGGAAAAGGGAGGGGGAAAAAAGGGAAGATGGCCCCGGGCCCCCTTTTAAAAGGGAAACCAAGGGGTCAGGTTTGCGGGAAAAATAAGGTTAAAAACCCCCAAGTAAAGGGGCCCCCGGGGAGTACCCCCAAAACCTTCTGCAAAAAACATGGCCCCAAAAATGGAAAACCCCTCAGGGGTTTTGGGGTTCATTTCCCCCTCATTCTTAAAAAACAAAAGCAGGGGTTTTTTTTCTGGAGGATTTTCCGTCCCATTCACTGAATTCCAGGACCCCCCGGGTTTTTTTATGTCGGGGGCCCCTCTTAAAAAAAGTTATTTGCAGCCCAAAACACTCAAAGGGGAACCCCCCCCACACACACACTACCATTTTTTTTGTGGCCCTGCTGAAAAGTGGTTTTGAAAAATTTGGGAAATTGCCCAAAGGGCAACATCATTGAAGCATTTTTTTCAAATTTTTTCAGATGCTTAAAAGGGTTCCCCCCAAAAAAAGGGGGATTCTTTCAAAAAGGTTTTTTGGGGAAAGCATTCTAGACACAAAGGTGCATTTAACCCTTTTCCCTTTAAAAGCGCTCCCCCAGGGAAAGGGACCCAAAAATTTCAAAAAGGGGGTTAAAACGAACACTAACATGGTGAAAAAGAGGAGCGTCGGTTGTCCATTGCAGGGAACAAAAGGGGCCCGGGGCCCCAAAGGACCTTCTGTCTGACCCCCAAAATTTCCAATTTCCTACCTTCAAAATTTTTGGGCTTCATTTTGGGGTTTCTTTGGGGCCGGGGAAAAATTTTAAAACCCCAAAAAATTTTTTCCAAAAATTTCCTTAAAAATCAATTCTTAAAATTCTGACAACCCCTTTCGGGGTTTTTTCCCCATCAAGCGATAACTGGGGGGGGCAAATCTTCCACTGAGCCTTGCCAAGGGGGGCCCGGGCGATACCCCCGGGCCCCTTTTTTAAGCCCACCAGCGTGTTGCCAACCCCAAAAGGGAAAGGGGGGGATTTTCCCCCCCCCCCCCCGCCTCTAGGGGGAAAAAAACCCCTTTTCCCGCCCCAAAAAAACAGGCAGGGAAAGGGGGAAAAAAACTGTCTCCTTTTGGGACGTTTTTTTCCCACCCAAAAAGGGGGACCCCCCTCCTTTTTAGGGAGGATTGGGGGGTTTTTTCCTTGACTCAAGAGTAAAGATTTCCCCCTGAAGCCTTAAGGGGGGGTTGGGCAGGGAAATGGGGGGGGAAAAACTTTTTAATCTCCTCCTCCTCCCTTCTTCCTCCTCCCCCCCCTCCTCCTTTTTTTCCGGGGCCAAGAAAGGAGAAAACCCCCCAAAATTTCCCCTCCTCTTAAAAACCCCCCCAAACCCCTAAGGTCTTCTCCAAAAAAGCTTCAAAAAATTAATTAGATTTTTTCCCCACCCCAAAAAAATTTTCCAAAAAATGCCCCCCCAAGGGGTTTTTTTGCCAATAAAAATCAAAAAGGGGGACCATTTTAAAAAAAAAACCCTTTTTTTAAAAAACCAAAAATCACCCAGGGACCCCCAGATATCCCAAACAAAAAAACAAAAACAAAAAACCCAAAAAAAAAAAAAACACAAAACTTCCCCCCAGGCAAGACCAAAAGAACAATGGAAAAGTAAAAAAGGGGACAGAGATAGTAGTGAAACTAAAAACCCAGAATAAAAAACCCCCCAAAAACCCGGGGGAAACTTTTTTCTTCAACAAATTAAATTTCATACATCTCCCCTGGTAAACAAAACAGTCCCCCTTAAAAAAAAGGGGGCAGTGGGGCAAAAAGGGCACCCTGGGGGGGGGGGAAATTTTTTTTGGGGGGGGGGGGGTTAAGCAGGGGGACAAGGGTTAAAGGGGAAAAAAAGCCCCTTTTCGGGGAAATTTTCCCCAAATTTTTGGGTTTTTTTTTGGGAAAACCTTTAAAAAAAACAAACACACCCCCCCTTAAAACCTCTCCCAGACTGAGGGGAGCGTTTCCCCTTTCCCCCGGGGGCCCCGGGGGGAAAATTCGTTTGGTTTTTTTCTGGTAAAAAAAAAAAATGAAAACACGGGGGAAAACCCTTCCCCCTCCCCCCGCCGCCGCCCAATTTTTTTCGGACGGGGAAAAAATTTTAAACTAAAACCCCCCCCCCAATTCCAAAAAAAAAATAAAAGCAACTTGAAAGGCGGGGGGAACACAGGGGGAAAGGGAAAAAGGCCCCGGGCCCCCCATGCCAGTGGATGCAAACCAATTTTTAAGGCGGGGGGGGGGAGTCCTACCCCCCAATTTTTAGGGTGCCGACAGATACCCTTTTTTTCAAAAGATTTTGGGGGAAAATTTAGGCCCCAAAAACCCCCTGCCACTTTTTCATTTTTTCCCCCTTTCTCGACCCCCGGGGGGGCAAATCAGAAGCACAACACATCCCCCGGGGGGTCAAGGCAAACACCCGGGGGCTTAATTTCCCCCCAAAAAACCCCCAAAAATTCCACCTGGGCAAGACATTCAGAACCTTGTCCACGAAAACCCCCTCATTTTTAAATTTTTTTAAAAAGGGGAACCAACCTCTTAGCCTGAAAAATTGCGGGTTGATGCAATGAAATTTTTCCCCAGTCTAAAAAGGGGGAAAAAATTCCCTTTCCCGGGGGACCCTTTTCCAAAAAACCCTAAATTTTTTCAGGACTAAAAAATTTTTCCACAGACAAAAACCCAGGAAAGGGTAAAAAATTTTTACTTTTAAAATTTAAAAAAAAAATGAAAAAATTTAAAATTATTTGTTTTTTCCCCGTAGCCAACAAAAATTTGGCCCCCCTTTTTGGGGGGGGAGGATGTGGATTGTAAACAAACAAACAAACCCACAATCCCCCCCTTCTCTCCCGGGAAAAAAAGAGAGATCTGCAAGCTCCCTTTTTTCCCTTTTGCCCTCTGAAGATTCCCCGGGCCAATAGACTGGTGAAAGGGTGGGGGAAAAAACCCCCTTCCCTTTTCCCCCCCCCCGGGGGGCTAGGAAAACTCCACAACACTAAAAAAAAAAAACACAATTACAAAGACTATTTTTAATGCATTGGGGGAAAAAAAAATTTTTTTTTCCCCAAAAACAAAGCCACCTGCCTAAATGCCTATAAAAATTTTAAAAAAAAAACAGTTTTTTCCCCCGTGGAAAAAAAATTTTCCCCTCCCACTCTTAGGGGGGGAGAGGTTACCAAGTTGCTGAATAAAAAACTTCACCTAAATAAAAAAAAAAAAAGGGGATTTTTGTGGAAAAACCTTTGGGGGGAAAGGGCAGAAAACGATATTCAACCACTGGTGTTTGGGGGGGGGAACGGGTGTGGAGAGGGTTAAAATTTTTAGATTTTTGGGGTTTTTTAGTTAGGGGGGTTTCTGTGGGGGGAGTGTCAACAAAAGGGGGGTTGGGGCAAAAAAAGGCTCAGCAAGAAAAATTTTTCTTGAGTTTTTTTAAAGGAAAAACCATCTTCCAAAAAAGCTCTGCTGACCATCTATAAATCCCCCAATTAGAGTTTGGTTTTTTTTTAGGTTTTTTGGGGTGTTGGTATGGAAGTTGTACCCACCAGGATAAACATTTTTAAAAAAAACATAAGAATTGCAGAGGGGTATTGGGGGGGTGTTCACCCCCCCCCAAGAACAAATTTTAAACTCCCCCGGGGTTCCCCCTGTAAAGAAAATTTGATATATTAAGATCCATCACATCCAGGCCCCCGCCTCTTCAATTTGGGGTGCCACCCCGGGGGGGAAAAATTTTTTTGGGGGTTAAAAGGGGCCAAAAAAAAACCCCTCCCCAAAAAAACTTTTTTTTTTGAAAAATTTTTGGCCCTTTAAAAAAGGAAATCCTGGACTTTAAGCACTTATTTTAAAATTGCATATTTAGAAAAATTTAAATGTCAAAATTAAATTTTTTTGTATCGTTTTTAAAAACCCCGTAAAAAAGCTTTAAATAGATTTATATAGCAAACCACAAAATTTCGTTTTTCCGGAAAAGGGGGGAATGAAAAAAAAAATTCCTAAAAAATAAAAAAGGCCCCGCCAATTCCCCTCCAGCTCCCAGACGAGATGGAAGAGGGCCAATTAAAAGTCCATTTTTTCCCCCCCCCCTTTTTTTTTTTCCATCGGGGAAACTACGGGGAAATTAAAATTTAAAAAAATTTTCGAGAAACGGGGAAAACCAAAATAAGACACTAAAAGGAGGAAAAGGAAAAGGGGGAAAACCCCCCCAAAAGGACACAGGAAATTTCACCTCGGGTAAAATTTCAAAAACCCTTTTCCGGAAGGTCGGGGTTTTGGGGAAAAAAACAATACCAAGGAAGGAAAAAAGGGTTTCCTTTTTCCCTCAATCTTTGCAATTTACCTATGAAACGAAGCAGAGCCCAAAATTTTTGGATAAAAAGACAAAATAAAGGGAAAAGAAACAGATAAAGCAGTAAGAATGAAAAAAAAATGATCTTGATGGGAAAAAAAACCCTTTTGGGGAGTGGAAAAAATTTTTAAAAAAATAAATCAGAGAAAAAAAAACACCCAAAAAAAGAACCCTCATTCACATCAAAAAACCCCCCACAAAAAAATTTGGGGAAAAAGGAAATACAAAATAGAAAGCATCAGAAAAGCCCCTCTTTTTTTTTTTAAAACAAATGGGCAGAGTGGACAAAACAAAATTTGTGCAAAAAATTTTTGGGAAAAAACTTCAGTCAAAACATTTTCCCTTAGTGTTCAAAAAAAAGGGCCCCCACAGGAAGAAACCTTTTAAAATTTTTTGGGAAAAATGGAAAGGGGGGGTCAACAAAGCAGTAGTAAAATAGAAAAAATTTTGAAATCCTTTCATAAAAAAAATAAAAACATTCAAAAAGGGGGCTTTGATGGGGGGGGGGGAGGCACTTCCTTGGAGGGGAGGCCCCCCAAAAAAAGGAAAACCCAAAACTACCCTTTTTTTTTCCCTTTTAACCAGAGGCCAAGGGACCCTTCCCTGGGGGGGCCCCTTTTTCCCCAAAAACCCCCAAAAAAAGGGAAAATTCCCCTCAGGGGGGGACCCCCCGTGGGGGGATTGAGAAAACCCCCCTTCGCTGGGGGGGAAATAAAAAAACCCCCTCCTCAAAGGATCCATGGCCGTAAAAGTAAAATTTTTTTTTTAAAATTATTTATTTTTTTTTCCCCAAAAAAAATTTTAAGGGGGAAAGGGGTCCGGGGGGGGGTTTTTCAAAAAAATTTGGGGGGCATCATCAAACCGACTACTAGAAAAGGACACCCCCCAAAAAAAAAAGTTTTTCCAAAAATTTTGTCCGTTTGCGGCCCCGGCCCTTTTTTTGGGGGTCGTTCCCGTTTGTCGTGAAATTTTTTCAAAAATTTTTTGACGTTTTTTTTTGTCGTCTATCGTTTTAAAAAGGGTTTTTAAAGGGTTAGGGTTGGTTTTTTCCCCTGGAGGCACCTCTCGGGTGCCTCTGATCCCAATGGAGAAGGCACCTCTCGGGTTTTTTTGGGTTGCCTCTGACTCACAAAAAAGGGGGAAGCTTTTTTTGGGGCGGGGGGCCCCCGGGTTTGGGGGTTGGGGTTGGAAAAAAGGGCCCCGGGGGTTTGGGGGTTTACATTTTGGGTTTTAAGGGGGGGGGGGGGGGGGGTTTAAAAACCTCGGGGTGCCTCTACCCACAAAAAAAGGACATGTGGGGGCGTAGGGGTTTTAGGGTTCGGGGGGGGGTTTTTCCGGGCGGGGTTTAAAATTGGCTTTTTAACCCAAAAACGGCACATCCAAAGTCCATAAAAAGGGGGCCAAGTGGCCAGGGGGCGATTGGGGAAAATTTTGGGTCAAAAAATTTGCATGGCCCCAAAACCCCCAAGGCCCCCCCCAAATCATTGCACTTTCGCATTTTTAAAAAAATAAAAATAAAAAAAAAATAAAATAAAAAAAAAAAAAATAATGGAGACTTTTTATTGCAAAAAAAACCCCCCTGCCCCGCAAAAAAAATTTTTGGGGGGCAGTTAAAATAAAAAATTTTTTGGCGCATGTTTCTGTTGGGGTTTTTTTTTGGGGGGTTTTTTTGGGGGCCCCAATTTTTTTAAAAAAAAATTATTTTTTCACCTTTTTTGGACCCCCCCCCACCCCCCCTTTGGCAAATGGGACGACGAGGATCCCCCCCCCCCCCCCCCCTTTTGGTACCAGCAGCCCAGGACAGGAGGGGGGGAAGGCCGGGCGGGGACCCCCCCCCCCCGAAACCCCCCCTCTCTGGAAGGGGCCCCACCCCAGGCATACATTTTTTTCCCCCTGTTTTTTTGGCCGGGTTCCGGATTTTTTTTTTAAAAAAATTTTTTTTTTTTGCCGCTTGGCATCGGGACAATCGCCCCCCAAAAACCCTGAACGACAACAAAAAACAAAACCCAAATTTTAAAATTTTTTAAAAGGGGGGGGGTTCGAGCGGGAGGAGTAATTTTTCGTTACCCGGTTTTTCCCCTTACGTAATGGGGAAAGGGGAAAAAACAAAAAATTTAAAACCCCAAAAATTTTTGCCAAGTTTGCCCATGTCTACCGACAAAACCTTTCCCGGGGCCCGGCCCCTTGAAGGGGTTTAGTTTGACCCAAACCCCTTTTTTGGGGGAAAAAAAAGGGAAAACCCCCCTCCTCAAAAGGGTCCGGGGCCCCTGAAAAAAGGGGAAAAAAAAATTTTAAAAACAGGAAGTCCGGGGTGGGTTTTTTTAAAAAATTTTTGGGATAAAAATGCCCGGGGAAAAACCTTCTAAACCCCTGGCCCTTTTGAAGATTCCCCACCACCCCCCAAAAAGGCAGCCAAAAGGGGGGGCCGAAGGGGGGGTTTTTTTTCCGGGGGCCCGGAGGGGGGTTTTTTTTTGGGGAAGAAATTTTGGGCCCGGAATGGGGGGCACCCGGACCAAAAAAACCGGGGGGGAAAAAAGCTCTGCAAGGCCCCCGGGGGGGAGTTTACCCCAAAAGGGTTTTGCCTTTTGGGGGGGGGGGGGGGGGGGGGGGGGGAAACAATTTCCACTTCGAAAAACCCCAACCCCCCCCTGCGGGGAAAGGGGCCCCCGGGGCCCCCCCCCAAACTGCTATTTTTTAAATTTTTCAATTTTTTTTTTTTGGTTTTTTGTTTTTGCTTTTTTAAAATATTTTATTTGTTGTTTGACTCTTTTTCCCTTTGGGAATGAATGAATGAATGAATAAATGAATAAATAAATAAAAGAAAGAATGAATAAAAAAAATAAAAATAATAAAAATAATAATAAAAAAAAATAATAATAATAATAAAAAAAATAATAAAAATTTTAAAAAAAATAATACAAGATTTTCCCCCCTTTTTTGTGGGGGGGGGGTTAACGGGGGCCAGTGGGGCCACCCCTTTCAAGGGGTTTTTCGACGGGGAACAAAAATAATGCCCCCCAAAAAACCCATAATCATGCGAAAAAATAATAAAAAAAAGCCTATAACGGGGGTCTGTCATTTCCCGGTTAACAGGCCCGGGGTTGGGGGTTTTTTTGGTACAATTCGGTCACCAAAATTTTTAAAAAAAAAATAGTGTAAAAAATGGAAAAGGGGGAGAAAAGCGACCAAAATAAAATTTCGGGGGGCCGGGGGGGCCTTTCCCTTTAAAAAGGGAAAAGGGAAAAAAATTTGGGGCTCTTTAGTTTTGGAAAAAAAGGGGGCCCCCGGGGGGGGGAAAAGATTGAGTTTTTAAAAAATAATGCGGGGGATAAAATCAAGTGGTTTGAGGGAAGCTCTTCCCCCTTTTTCACAAAAAAACCAAACTAGGGGACATCCACTAAAAATTTGGGGGTTTTTGGGAGAGTAAAAAACATACAAAAGAAAAAATTTTCCCCCCCAGCGTGTTGTTAATCTGGGGGAAACTCCCCCACGGGGGGGGTGGTGAAAAAATCTGGCCTGGATTTTTTAAAAAAAGGGGCCCAGCAATCAAATTTTTTTTTTTGTTTTTTTGGGGGAAACCCCCGCTAATTGCAAATAAAAAAAGCCAAAAAACCTTATCTTTTTTTTTAGAGCTTTTGGGGCATACAAAAATTTTTAAAAAAAAACCGGTCCCCCCAGACCCCCCTAATTTTTTTTTCAAACCCCAAAAAAAATTTTAAAGAACCCAGGAAAAAAATTTAATTGGTGTCAGAAATACAAAATAAATGGCCAAAAAATAAAAAATTTTTTAGTGTTTGAAAAAAGAAACCAAAAGGGTATTTTCCCCCGGAAAATTTTTCGGAGGGGGGGGGGGAAAAAAGGGAGTGTTGGAAAACCTTAAAAAATATATCCCCTTTTTTTTTTCCCCGGGGCCCCGGACCCCCACCCCGATCTGCATTGAAGGGGGGGGGGTTTTGGGGGGGGGGTTGGGGGGAAACCCCCCAAAAAGGGGTTTCTCTTTTTTCTTTTTGGGCAAAGCTCAGATTTGCTTTTTTCCCCCCTAAAAAGCTCTAGAAACGCCGGCAACAGACCCCAGAATTCAAAACCTTTTCCTTTAAAGGGGTACAAAAAGGCCAGATCGGGGGTTTTTGGGATCAGGAGACAGAGATCTAGTCCATTTCGCCCCCCAAAACGCATCGGGTGGGGTTTTTTGTGGGATGGGGGAAAGCTGGACTAGAGGGGCCCTTTTTTTGGGGGCCCCGGGAACCAAAAAAGGGGAAAAAACCTTTTGGACACTGTCATAAATGGCAAAAGGCCGGGCCCCCCTTTGCTGAAACCGGGAAAAAAGGGGGGCCCCTGTATTTTTAAAAGGGGGAAAAAGGCTGAAACCATGTGAGAAGTACCAAAAATTTTGGGAAAAAATCATGAACTGCTACATAGAGAAAAACCAAAAAAAACGACCCCCCCCCTTTTTCCCGTTTTTTTTGGGGGAAAACCCCCCTTTCCCCCCTCCCGGCCCCCCCTCCCCCAGCCCCCCTGGGGGGGGGCTTCCTGGGGGGGACCCCCCCCCACTTTTTTTTCATCAGCAAACCCCCTTTCCCCCTTTTTTTCCCCTTCCCCCCCCCTTCGACGCCCCCTCCCCCCCAAAAGGGCCCCCCCTTTCCCTTTTCCCCCAAAACCCAAAAAAAAAAGGGCCCCCCCCCCCATTGCAGAGACCCCCTTTTCCCCTTCCTCCTCCCCCCCCCCAAACGGGGGGTGGGGGGGTCCCCTTTTCCCCCAAAACCAAACCCCCCTTTTTAAAAATTTTTTGGGGGGGGGGGGGGGGAAAGGGGGGGAGCACTCCCCCCTTCCCTTTCCCCCCCCCCGGGGGAAAGTCCCCCCCCTCCCCCCCTGCCCCCCCCCCCAAGGACTGGGGGGGGGCGCCCCCCTTTTCCCCCTGCTCTCCTTCCCCCCCCGGCAAGGGTTTCAAGTCCCTTTTTTTCCTGCCAGTGGTGGTTTTGGGGAAAAAAGGGGGGGAAAAAAAATTTTTCCTTTTTTGGGGGGGGGGTTCCTGGAGGGGGGGAATATTTTCCTTTTTGGGGGGGTCTCGGAGGGGGGGAAAATTTATACCCTTTTTGGGGGGGGATCGCAGATTTCGGACCCCCCCCCTTCCCCCCCCCCCTCCCCTCAACCCCCCCCCCCCACCCCCCCCCGCCCCCCTCCCCCCACCCCCCCCCCCCCCTGCTTCCCGGGTTTTTCCCCCCCCTTTTTTCCCCCCCCCCTCCTCCATGGGGGGGGATCTAAAAGCTTTTTCCCCCCCTTTTTTTTTCCCTTTTTGGGGGGAGGGAAAAAGGGGGAAGGAGGGGGTTTTTGGGGGGTTTTTTTTGTCTGGGGGGGGGCCCCCAATTTGGGGGGGGGGGGTGTTCAGTGTTTTCCCCCCCCCTTTTCCCCCCACCATATCAAGGGGAGGGCGGGGGGAAAAAGGGAAAGGGGGGAAAAAAAAGGGGGGGTCTTAGAGGGGGGGGCCCCTTTTCCTTTCCGTTCCTTGGGCCGCCCCCCCCCCCCCCTTTTCCCTTTCCCCCAAGGCACCCCTTTTTTCCCCCCCCATCCCCCGGGGGAAAAGGGCCCCCCCCCCCCCCACCCCAATTGCACGGGACCTCCTCCCCTTCCTCCTTCTGGGGGTGGGGGGGGGGTTTTTTTGCTCTCCACCCCCTTTTTAAATTGGGGGGGGGGGAGGAGGGGGGAGGAAAAAAGGGGGGAAAACACACCCCCGGGGCCCCTTCCCCCCGCCGCTCTGGGGAAAGGAAAAACCTCGCTGTTTCCCCCCCCCCCCCGCCCCTTTTTGGGGGGAAAAAAGGGTTTTTGAGTCCCCGGTCCTCCAGGGGGGGGGGGGGAAAACAAGGGGGGGGAAAAACCCCCCTTTCCCTCCTCCCAAGACCCCCCCATTACTCCCGCGAACCTCCCCCCCAAAACCCCCTGGCACAAACCCCCCCCCCCCTCCCCAATTCCCCCCCAAAGGCCCCCCCCCCCCCCCAAAAAATGACTCCCAGGGGACGAGGGGGGCTCTTCCCTAGAGTGGGGGGGGAAGGGGGCAAAATTAAAAAGGGCCCCCCCCCCCCCAAAAGGTTTTTTGGGGGGGTTTGGGGGGGGGAAAAGGGGGGCTCTGACGAGGGCTATAATGAACCCCCCCCCCCCCCAAAACCGCCCTCTCCCCCGCCTTTATGTTCGGGGAAAAGAGGCACCCCCCCCCCGGGGCAACCTGGGGGGGGTAGAGAAAAAAAAAAAGGGAGGGGGGCTTTGGAGAGGGGGGGCATTTTTCGGTCCCCCAAAGGGGGGGGGGGGGTGGGAGGGCAGCGCCCCCCCCTTCCTAAGGGGGGGGAAAGGGGGAAAGGCTTCCCAGGGAGGGGCCCCCCTTCTCCACCAACAAAAATCCCCCCCCCCCAAAAAAAAAATTTTTGGGTCTCTTTTTTTTGGGGTTTTGCGGGAAGGGGGGGAAGGAAAAGAAAGACCCCCCCCCCCAAAAAAAGGGGAGGAGGGGGGGGGGTTTTAAAATTTAAAAATTTTGGGGTTTCCCAAATGTTTTTTGGGGGAAAGGGGGGCGTTGCTGAGGAACCCCGGTGGGAGGGGGGGGTCTGGAAGAGAAAAAGGGGGGAAAAAAATTTTTCCCCCCCTTTAAAACCCCCCAAAACCCCCCCCCCCTTTTTCCTTTTCTCCCCCCCCAAAAAAAGGGAAAAAAAAGAAGTTTTTAAAAAAAGACCCAACCGGGGGGGGGAAAAAGGGAGGGGGGGAGGGAGGAGGGGAAATTTCCCCCCCCCACCCAAAAAAAGGGGGAACCGGGCCCCCCGGGGCCCCCCCCCCCCGCCCCCCCTGACTTTTCGGGAAAGGGGGGGGGAAAAACCCCCCCCCCCCCCAAAACCAAAATGGGTTTTTTGCAAAAAAGGGGGAGGGGGTGGGGGGGGGGGGGGGGGAGAGAGGGCGGGGGGAAAAGGGGGGAGGGGTGGGGGGAGAGGGGGGCTAAAAAAAAAAGGGGGGGGGGGGAAAGGGGAAAAAGGAAAAGGGGGGGGAAAAGATGGGGGGGGGGGATGGGGGGGGGGGTTTTTTTGGGGGAAAGGGGAAAGGGGGCCCCCCCCCCAAAAACCCCACACCCCCCCAAAAAGGGGGGTTCCCCTTGTATGGGGGGGGGGAAAGGGGGGGTTTTTGGGGGGGGGAATTTTGGGGGGTGGGGGGGGGAAACCCAAAAGGGGGAACCAAAAGGGGGGGGCCGGGGTTTTTTTTCTCCAAAGAAAAAAAACCCCCCGCCCCCCCAAAAAAAAAGGGGCTGTCCTCGGGGTTTGCTGGAAGGGGGGAAAAAAAAGAGACCCCCCCCTAAAGGGGAAAGGAGAGGAGCGCTGTGCGGGGGGGGGGTTTTGCAACTATTGGGTTGGAGGAGGGGCTTTGGGTTTTTTGGGGGGGGAAAAGGGGGGCTGGTGGGGGGGGGGGGAGGGGGAAAAACCCCCTGGGGGGCCCCTTCCCTTTAAATGGGGGGGGGGAAATGGCGTTTTTGAGGGGAAACTGTGGGGTGTCCCAGGAGACAAATTTTTCCCCCCCCCTTTTCCCCCCCCTTTGGGTATTTTCCCCCCCCTTTTTTTTTTTGGAAGGGGGGGGGGGTGAAAGGGGGGGAAGGGAAAAAAGGGGGGGGGAAAACGAGGCCAAAAAAGGGGAAAACCCTCCCCTCCTTCCCTATATACCTCCCCCCCCCTTTTTCCCAAAGGGAAAAAAAAAAACCCCCTGGGCCCTTTTCCTCCCCCCCCCCCCCCCCTTTTCCCCCCTTTTGAAAAATTTAGCAGGACCCCCCCAGGAGGAGGGAGGAGTGAAAAAGGAAGGTAAGCGAGAATTGGGGGGGGATAATTTTAGTCCTCCAAGGGGGGGGGGGAAAAAGGGGGGGGAGTCCCCCCCTTTTTGGGGGTGGCAGGAAAGGGGAGGTGGTTGGGGGCAGCTCTGTGCAAAAATCCCCCCCCAAAAAAAAACCCCCGGAGGGGAGGAGGGGGGTTTTGAAATTTGGGGGGGTTTTTTTAATGCCATGGGGGGGGAAAACTGGAGCTGGAGGGGGAAAAAGGGGGGAGGGGGTTTTTAAAATTTCCCCCTTTTAGGGGGGGTTCCCCCTGGTGGGGGTCCCAAAAGGGGAAAAGCCCCCCAAACAACCGCCACACCCCCTTTTGGGATCCAGAGAAAAAGGGGGTTTTTTAAATTTCCCTCCCCACAAGCCCCCCCCATTTTGATTTGGAAGGAAGGGGGGGGGGGGGGAAAGTGGAAAGGAATAAAGGGGGGGCCCGATCCACCCCCCCCCCAAAAAAAACCCCCCTCCCTAAAAACCCCCTCCCCCCCCCACTGGGGAAAAAAAGGGGGGGACGAACTTTTAAAAGGGCCCCGGGCAAAAAAAAGGGGGAGAGGGAAAAACAAAAGAAGAGGGGGGGGGGGGGGGGGGGCTTGTAAAACCCAGGGGGGGGGGCCCCTTTTAAAAAAAAAGGGGGTGTGGAAGGTTGTGCCTCCCCCCAAACCCCTAAAAAAAAAAAACCAAACATTCAAAAAAAGACTGGGGAAAAGGGAAGGGGGGGGGGGGGGAGGACAGAGAAAAGGGGAAAATTTTCCCCCCCAAACCCCCACCTACCCACAACCCCCCCCATTCCCCCTTTTCCCCCCTTCCTTTTTTAAAAATCCCCCCTTTCCCCCCCCTTTTATTACTTTTTTTTAAAATTTTTTCACCCCCAAAAGGCCCCCCTTTGAAGGGGTTGATTCTATATTTTTCCCCCCCCCCCTACGGGGGGGAAAAAGATCTACGGCCCCCCGGGGGGGGGAAAACCCAGCCTGGGGGGCCCCCCTTTTTGGGGGTTCGGGGAAAGAGGTCCCCCCCGGGAAGGGGTTTTTTTCCCTTTTTTGGCCTCCGGTAAAGAAAAGAAGGGGGTTTTTTTTTGGGGTTTTCCCCCGGGGGGGAAAACCCCCCCCCCCCCAAAAAAAAAACCTTTTGCCCCCCCCCCCCCAGCAGCCTTCACAAGAATGTTTTTTTTTTTTTAAAAGGGGGAATTTATGATTTATACTATTACTCCTCGGGGTTTTTTTTTTAAAAAGGTTTTTTAAAAACCCCCTCACCCACCCCCGCCTTATAAGCAGTGAAAGAAAAATAAAATTTTAAAAAACACCTCCCCCACCCCCCCCCCCAAAAAAGGGGAAAAACCCACAGACTCAAAAAAAAGAATATGACCGTCTTCAGGCAAAGGGGGGGCCCCCTTTTTCCCACTGGCCCCCCCAACTCCGGGGGGAATTTTTGGGGGGTTTTGTACTCCTGACGTTAAAGTAAAAGAACAAAAGAAGCCAGGGGGGGAAGAGGCCACCCCCCCCCAAAACCAAAGTCCACGTTCTGTTTTTACATACGGTGGCCACCATTTTTTGGGGGGAATACCCAAGCAGATGTCCCCCCTGTTTAAAAAATTTTCCCCTTTTTTCCCCAATAAAAATAAAAAAATTTTTCCCCCCCCCCTCTCTCTCCAACTCGGGGGGTTTCCGGGGGTTTTTCCTTTTTTAAAACCCCCCATTCTTTTCCCCTTGTTCTCCTTTAACTCGTCCAACCCTTTTTTTAAAAAGGGGTTTTAAAAGTATGAAAAACCTAAAAACCAAAACTTCCCCCTGGCGGGGTTTTTCCCCCCTTTCCCCCCAAAAAGGAAAAATCCTAAAAGCTGCATCTCTTTCTCCGTTTCCCCCCCAAGGGCAGGGGTTTTGTTTTTTTTTTAAAAAAGCTCTTTTTTTTGGGGGAAAAATTTATATTTTGCAAAAATTTCTGTAAGAAGAAAAAAAAGGAGGAGGACTCCCCAACGTAAAGGGAAAAAAGGTTAAAATTTTGGGGGGCCCCAAAAGAGGGTGTTGAAATCAAACCCAAAGGAAAACCTAAGAAGGAAAAAAAAATAAAATCAAAAGGGGGGGACAAATCTTTTCCTTGTCAGGGGGAAACCCCCAAGCGGTCCCGAAAAAAAAAAAACCCCAAGGGGAAAGGAAGAGGGGGGCAAGTAAAAAAAATTTTTTTTAAACTAGCACATCAACAAAAACCCCCAAATAAAAATTTTCACCAACAGGAGAACCTTTGAATGTCTGGAGGGGGGAAAAAAGAGGTTAGTCTAGCGGAAAAAACCTTGCTACCCATCACAGAACCCCCCAGGTGAAACCCCTTTAAATTTTTTTGGGATTGGGGAAAGATTTCAGCCCAGGCGGCCCCCTTTTTGCACCATCACAAAACCCAAAAAAAGGTGAGAAGCCTTTTGGGAATGGGGGGAGTGGGAAAAAAGGTTTTTTTCAGTCATGCTTGCCCCCTTTTGCACCCAAAAAAAGAACCCACAACAGGGAGAATTTTTTTTAATTTTGGCTGGAGGGGGAAAAAAGAGGTTCAAAAAACGGGGGAAAAAACCTTCTACCATAAAACCCCCATCCACGGGGGCAAAAAACCAAAAAGGGAATTTTTGGGGGTAGGGGGAAAGGGGGGTTTTCGGGGGGGGTGGGGGGTAAACCCCCTTGCAAGTAAACACAGAATCCAAAACAGGCGAGAAGTTTTTTGAATGTCTGGAGTGGGAAAGAGGTTCCCCCCGGGGAAACCCCCTTTTCTAGCAACACGGGAATCCACGGGGGGCGAAAGTTTTTTTATGTTTTGGAGTGGGGAAAGGGGTTTTTTTCGGGGTGGCCCCCCTTGCTAGTCATCACAGAAACCCCCCGGGGGCCCCGAGAAGCCTTTAAAAAATGGGGGGAAAAGGGGGGAAAAAAGGGGGGTTTAAAATGATTCTGGAAGCCTTGCAAAGAACACAAAAACCCACACGGGCCCCCCCCCGAGAAAAGCCATTTGAAAAAAATGGAGGGGGGGAAAAGAAGTTAGTGAGCCGGGGAAAAGCCTTGCTAAAAACAAAAAAACCCCCCACACAGGATAAAACCATTTAAAAGTGTTGTAGTGTGGAAAGAGGGAAAAAGTCTTTTCGGGAAACCTTGCTTTTCATCGGGGGGTCCCCCCCGGTAAAAACCCCTTTAAAAAATGTCTGAAGAAAGGAAAAGGGGGTTTTCAGTCTTTTCTGGAAACCTTGCCCCCCCATCGGGGGAATCCACACAGGCAGCCCCCCTTTTAAGGGGTATGGAGTGGGGAAAAGGGGGTTTTTCAGAGGGGGGGGGTGGCCCCCTTTTTGGGGGCATCACAGAATCCACACAGGCAAGAACCCATTTTGTGGGGGGGGAAAAAACCCCCATTTTTTAACTGGTGGCAGCCCCCCATCTGGAGTACGTTCCTTTTCTGTGAAACCTAAAATTTAAAAAGAATGTTGACAATTTTTAATGGGCCAAAGGAGGGTGTCCCAGATGATTGGGGGTTTTGGGGAAGAAATTTCTTACGTGGGGGGGTTTTTAAAAGGGGGGGGGGGGACTGTTTACCTTTAAAAAAAGACGGGGGAAAGTTGATGATAAAAAATTTTTAAAAAATATTTGAAAGCATGTTAGAGTTTTTTCGGGGTTTTTTAAAATCGCTGAACCAAAACCCCTTTTTTTTTAAATTGCTATAAAAAAAATTTCCAAAAAAAAAGGCAGAGAAAAATGGCTTTACCCCCCCGAAAAAAAGTAAAAAAAGGGGAAAATAAGCAATTATTTTTAAAAGAGACAGAAGACAAAAAAACAAAACCCCTTAAAAAAAAAAACTTTTTTTTTGGATAAAAAAAAAAGATACACAGATAAGAAAAAACAGCAGCATAACACCAAGCATAACATAAAAAACAAAGAAACAGAGTTTGGGGTATTTTTTTCCCCCTCACCAAAACAGTCCCGTTTTTTTTTTTATAAAAGCCAGTTCCTTTATACACATTGGAAAAACTCATCAAAAAAGATTTTAAACCAATCTCATCCTGACCCCACCATGATGTTTTTTAAAAACCCTATTCCACCTTCAAAAACACTTTAAACCCCCTAAAAAATTTTCCCTAATCCCATGCATTTGGGGGCTAACATCATGACCCCCCCCAAATTTTTTACTGATTTTTTTTAACAAATTCTTTTTTTCAATTTTTTAAAAATATAAACCCCCTACATTTTGTCCATTTTCTACAAAATTACCCCCTTTGCCTTTTTAAAAACCCTCTCTTGCTGAAAAAAAATTTTTTTTTGGGGTTTTTTTTGTACTTTTTTGAAAAAAAATTTTTTCTGTTACGGGGGCCCCTTAAAAAAAAAACAAAAATAAAGCCATCCTTTAACACCCAAAGGGGGCCCCCCCCTTTTTTCAGCTTTCTGTATCTCACGGGGGCCCCCAAAACCAAAACCCCTCTGGGAGCGCAGAACAAATATTTTCCCCCTCCCCCCTTTTCCCCTGCTTTTTTGGGCCCTTGAATTACCCCGGGGTTATTTTTTTTTTCCCCAAAGGGTTTTTTAACCCTTTGAGGGGATTTTTCCCCCCAAAATCCCCTTTTTTTAAAGGATTCCAGGCCAAATCCCCCCCCAACCACATCCGGGGGCGGGGAAAAGTTCCATAACTAAAAAACCGCGCGGTAGAAAAAATTTTTTTTTTTGTTTTTTCTTACTCTCCCCCCCTTTTAAATTTGGGGAGTGGATGCCCCCTTTTTTTTGGGGGTTTTTTTTGTGAGAGGGAGAAGTTTTTCCCCCTTTTATCCACTTTACTAAAAACCCCTGCATTATTTTGTAAAAAAACAAATAAATAAAAGGGCACCGGGAAAAAATTTTTTTTTACCCCCATTTTTTTAAAAAAACTAAAAATTAAACGGGGGGGCCCCCCCCCTTTTAAAACTAGGGGGGCTGTTCACCCATATAAAAAATGGGGGGTCACCCCCCAAAAGTTGGATGGGAAGCCCCCCATCATCCCCCCCCCTTTATAAAAAAAAGGGAAAAAACAAAGAACCTAAAAACCCCCCCGCCCCAATAAGTCTTATGGAGTATTAGCTAAAATTATCAAAGCTTTTTTTGGGGGTAAAATAGAAACTGGGAAAAAGGGGGAAAAAAAAATCTTCTAGTAGAAGAGCGGGCTGTTTTTAGCCCCAAAAAAAACCCCCCACAACTGATAACTTTTTTTTTTTAAAACCCCATAAAAATTTTTTAAAACCCCCAGCATCAAAAAGCAAGAAATTGTAAACAGCTTTTTTTAAAAACCCTTTAAAAACAGTTTTTTTACTCAATAAATAGAAATATTCGGGGGGGGAAAATTTGGGGCCATTTGAAAAAGGACGCTGGGCCCCTTTTAATTTTGCTTAAACCCCCTTTTCCCCCAAAAAAAGTTTTTTTAAAGGGGTTTGCCCCGGAAAAAAAAGTTTTTTAACAAAGAGAAAACCCCAAAAAACATCACGGGTTTTTTTGGGGGGGGCCCCGCATACCCCCCCCAATCCCTTAAAATTATAATTTTAAAAAATTTTACCGGTTTTTTGGCAAAACCCGTTTTTCCCCTTTTCCAAAGTTTCTCAAAAATTTTAAAAAATTTTTTAAATTTTATGCAGATAAAAATTTTTGGTTTTTCCCAATGGCCCTTACCCAAATAGGGCCTAAGAAGACTTCTCCAAAGATTGAAATACATATTTTGTCCAAAATTTTCCCTTAAAAACCCAAAAAAAAAACCCCAAATTTTTAAAATGGGGTTTTTTGGGAAAAAGGGGGTGTAAATATAATTGGGGGTTTAAAAAGGGGAAAACCCCTTAACCCCAAATCCCCCCCTTTTTAAAAACCTTGGGATTTGGGTTTTTTCCAACACAGGCACATGTCTAACCATTAAAAAGAATTAAAAAAAAGGGCCCGGGGTTTTGGTACTAAAAAAATTTTACAAGTTTTTAAATTTTTTAAAAAAACCCCCCGGTTCTTTGATCCCCTACTGAAAAGGGGTTTTTTAAAGCTAAAAAAAATTTCCCCAAATTTTTTTACCTATGGAGTTTAAAATGTGGGGTCTAAACAAAGCAAACCCTTCTTTGAACAAAATCAAAACCAGTTTTCTAAAAACAAAATGGGGAACTGATAAAAAAACCCCCTCACTCCGCTGTTTAGAGCAGACCTAGGCAGGGGTTTCCCCCCCCCAAAAAAATTTAAACAAAACATCAAATTTTTTAAAAATTTCTTTGGGGAAAATTCTTTTTATGGATACTAAAAGTCCCCAAAAAATTTTTAAAATGTTTAATGGAACAAAAAAAAAATGGCACAAAATTTTAAATTTGGGGGGTTAGCCACCTTCACAAAAACTATCACCCAACCAAATGGGTTTTCCTTTTTAAAATTTGCTTTCAATACCCCCCACGGGGGAAAAGATATCCCCAAACCCGGGGGCCCCCGATTTTAAGGGGGACAACCCCCCCCCGGGAAAAATTTTTAAAACAAAAAATTTGATCCCCAACTTTTTTTGGCTAAAATAAAATTCCCCTTTTTCCCGAAAAATACATTAAAATTTTCCCTTTCCCTCAAGTTTTAAAAAAGGGCCTTTACTGGGGGCCAGATTTGAATTTTTTTGGTTTTTCCAAAAGGCCAAATAGGGGGGGGTTTTAAAATTTACCCCCCCCCCCTTTTTTAGGAAAAACCCTTTTTTTGTGGACCCCCCCCTTTTGTTGAAAACATTTAAAAAATTTTTTTTTTGACTGCCAAAAATTTTATGCACCCATCAGGTTTTTTTAAACTACCCCCCCCTTTTTAAGAAAAAAACAGTCCAAAGGGACCCAATTCAAAAAATTTTTTTAAATTTTTCTTCGTGCTCAAAATTTTCCCCCAATTTTCGAAAAAAGCTCCCAAAAAATTTTTAACAAAAGTTTCAGCTTTAAAACGAAAAAAACGTCAAAAAAATTTTTGGAAAAAACCTGCAAAGGATAAAAAACATTATAGACCTCTAAAAAATTCTGAATTGTCCCGTAGGTCCCCTTTTGGAGGGGGGTTGCATGTATTTCAAAAAATTTTTATATTCTGGTTTTTATTGGTTGAAAAGGACAAAGGACTAATCAAAAAATTTATTTGTCTTTTTTTAAAATTTGTATGTTCAATAAAAATCCCCCCCCCAAGCGTTTTTTTTTCCCAAAACTAAAGGGGCCCCAAAATTTTTTTCCCCCCTTTCCCAAAAAAAGGGAAAAGGTGCCCCACCCAAAAAAATTTTCAATTTTAGTCGCCTTTTTTTCAAAAACCCTTTTTTCCCCCATTTCCCCCCAAAATTTTTTCTTAAAAATGCAGCGACCAAATTTTGAACACAATCCCCCCAGGGGGGCCCCTTAAAACTTTTTTGTTTTGTATAATAAAAATTTAAAAATTTTTGGTTTTTTTAAAATTTTCCCCCCCCTTTTTGATCCCCCCCAAGCATGGGGGGGGTTTCCCTTCAACCTGCCACTTTTTTGGGAGAAAAAACCTTAAGGAAAAGGGGGGTCCACCAACCCCCCCAAAGATCTTTTTCCCCTGACCCCGTCAGGATAACTCAGACCCATGAGTTTGATAGATGAATTTTGGGGGTTTTTTTTTTCCCCCAAAAATTAAAATTTTTTAAAAACATTTGGTTTTTTTAAAACTTTTTTTAAAAATTTTTCTCACCCTTTTTCCCCCCAGTTTGGAAAAAACCCTTCCGGGAGGCTCTTCACAAACTTCTCTGGTTTTTTAAAAACATGGAAAATTTTTTTGTGTAAACGGGAAACTTGGCCCACTCATGTTTTTTCCCGTCTCCAGGCATTTATGAACAGTTTAAAAAAAAAACCGGGGCCCAAAAGGACAACCCGGGGGGGCCCCACACCGCTTTTCACCCCTCTTTTTTTGTGAAAATTTCCCATTAAAAACCCCCTTTTTTGTTTCCGGGATCTAAACCATTTCCCCCAATCCAAAAAAAGGCCCCTTCCCCTTTTTTCCCCTTTTGGACGGTGCAATTTTCTCGGGGGGGCCTTTTGGGGGACTTTTGTAAAAAAGCCTTTTGAAAATCCAGAAAGAATACACCCCCCGGGGTTTCCCCCAAAAATCCACGGGGCCTTTAGACCTTTTAAAAAAAATTAAAAAAAGGTTTGTCGACAAGTTTCCCCCCTTTTAACAGAACCCCATGGGGGGTTTTTCCCCCTCCCCCCCCAAAGGTTTGTTCTTTTAAAATTTGGGGTTTTTAAAGATTTTTTTTTGGATATTTTTTCCCCACCTTTTTCCCCCCGGGGAAAAAATTTAAAGGGTAAGGGGGCCCAAAAATTTTTCCCGGGTCCACCCCTCCCCCCTTTTTTTAAAAAAATTGGGGTTGGGAAAACCCCCCCTATCCCCCCCAGTCCCCCCCGGCACGTGGCCCTTTTTAAGAACAATTTTAAAGGGGTGGGAATTAATTCAAAATTTTTTAAAAAAAAAGTTATACATTTTAAAAATTTAAAAAATTTTATATTTTTTGTTTTTAAAAATTTTTTCTTTTTTGGGGAAAAAATTTTTTCCAAACTTTATTTGGGGTTAAACTTTCAATTTTTTGCCAAATGTACTTTTTGTTCCCGGGGAGCCCCAATTTTTAAAAAAAAGGGGGTTTCAAAAAAAAATGTTTAGTAAAAAAACCCTTTAAAATAAAAAAAACAGGGGTTTTTTTTGGGGTTAAAAATCATTGACCAGCAAAAAATTTAAAAGGGAAATTTTTCCCCAAAAATTTTGGGGGGAAAATTAAAAAAGGGAAAACCCCGTTAAAAATTCCCCAAAAATTTAAAAAAAAACAAAAAATTTTAAAAAAAAAAAACAGGGGTTTGGGGAATTTTGGGAAACAAAACCCCATACATTTAAATTTGGGGAAAAACCCCAAGGAAAAAAAGGTATTTTTCCAAAAAGGTTCTGTGGGGCCCCCCCAACCCTTTTTTTTTTATTTTTTGCCCCAAAAATTTTGCGGACCATGCCGATGGACCCCCCTTTTTTTTGGGGTTTTTGCAGTCGGTGGTTTTGGATGGGGCCAAAAGGGTTTTAAAAGGGGTTTTTGGGGTTGATCCTGAGGTAAAAAAAACCCCGGGGTTCCCCCTGTGGTTCCCGTCCCTTTGGGAAAAACCCTTTTTTTTTCTCCACCCCAGACCAAAGCCTAAAAGGAAAACCCCGATTTTTGGGGTGTGAAAAAAGTGGAAAAAGGAGGGGGGCCAGGCTGTGTTTTGTTTTTTTTGGGGTTGACCCCCAAATAAAAACCCCGGTTTTTTTTCCCCGGGGGTTTCCCTTCCCGGGGGGAACCCCCTTTTTTTGGGGGCCCCTTTTCAGAAACCATTTCCCCTGAGGGGCCCCCCCCTTTTCCCGGGGGTTTTTGCGGGGCCCCCGTTTTTATGGACAGGGCCCAAAAATTGTGATATTTTGGGGTTTTTTGGGGTTGATCCTGGAAAAAAAATCGGGGAGTTCTGGGGGTTCTGGGGGCCTTTTGGAAACCCCCATTTTTTTTTCGCCCCCCCGGGAGCCATCCCCCTGACGGTTTTCCCGATTTTTCCCGGGGGGTCAGTCTTGTGAAAAGGAGGGGCCCCCGGGGTCATAGGGGAAAGGAGTTGATCCTTTGGGGAAAAATCAGGGATACTGTGTGGTTCCGTGCCCGGGGGAACCTTTTTTTTGCGCCCACTGCGGAGTCACGCCTGACAGATCCCTGTTTTCCCCGGTTTGGGGGTTTTTCCCCTGGTGAAGGGGGGGTGGAAAAAGGATGTGATAGTGGTTTGGATTTTGTTTCCGGGGGTAAATTCGGTTACCATTTTTGGTTTCCCCTTTTTGCCGGGAAAAACCAAAAGTTTTTTGCCCCCACTGTGGAGCCCCCCCCAAAAATGGCCCCCCTGATTTTGGGGGGGGGGGCCCGGGTGAAAAAGGATGGGGCCTAGGATGCGATGGGGGTTTTTGGGGAATTTGATGGGGGTTTTAAAAAATCATTTATTTTCCTGTTGGGTTCCGGCCCCGGGAAAACCTTTTTAATTTTTCCCCCAAAATCGGGGGGGAGCCAGGGGGCTGGGGGAAAACCCCTTTTTTTTTCGGTTTTTGCAGTTCTTGTTTTTGGGGATGGGGCCCAAAAGATTTTGGAAAAGGGGTTTTTGGGGGGTTGATGGGGGGAAAAAATATCAGGAATTTTCCTTTGGGGGTTTTACCCCCCCCTTTTAAAAAACCATTTTTTTGCGCTGTTCAGAGCCATGCCTGACGGATCCCTGATTTCGGTTGGCAGTCTGTGTTTTTTTGGGGGGGGGCCCCTAAAAAAAAAAGGGGTTTTTTGGAAAAATTATCCTGTTTTTTGGTTGTCCCCGTCTGTGTTAGGGATAGGGCCTAGGATTTGATAGGGGTTTTTAAAAAGGTTTTGAACCTGGAAAAAAATCAGGTATTTCCGGGGGGTTTTCCCCATGCCTTGGAACCTTTTTTTTTTGCGCCACGGGGGACCCATGCGCGGGGGGGAAAACCCTGTTTTTTTGATGTGCAATCTGGGGACTAAAAATGGGCCAAAAAAGGGGGATTGTGGATTTATCATCCCCCAATTTTAAAAAAAAAAAAATTTTTAAATCAAATTGGTTCCCCCCCAAGGGGAAACCAAAATTTTTTTTTGCCCCCCTTGGGGCGACCCAAAACCCGGGGGAAAAGGGATACATGATTTTTTTTTGTGCAATATTTTGGGCCCCTTTAAAAGGGGGGGGTTTTGATTTTATGGTGTTTTGGGGAAAAAGATCCCTTTGTAAAAATCAAATGAAATCGGGTTTTTCCCGTCAAGTTCCGCATTTTTTTTTTTTTTTTCCCCACCGAAAACTCCCCCCCCTTTGGGGGGCCCAACCCCCCCCTCCAACCCCCCCCTCCTCCCCCCAAAATTGCACCCCTCCCCCCCCCTTTGCACACTCCGGGGGGGGGTTTTCCCTCTCCTTCCTTCCTGTGAACCCCCCCCCCGAAAAAAAAGGAAAGAGGGGGGGGGGTTTTGGGGGTTTTTTTCTTTAAAAACCCTCTTCAAAACAGCTTTTTTTCCCCCTCCAACCCCACCCCCCCGGGGGGGGGGGGGTTATTTCTTTTTTCCCCCCCCCCCCTCCCCCCCTCTAGTGAATCCTTTTTTGGGGGTCCCTGGGAAACCCCTTTTTTGCCGGGGGGGGAGAAGGATTTGGGGGTCCGTACCATGGGGGGGGGCTGGGGGGTTGGCCCAAAAAAAATGGGGGGGGGGCCTGGAGGGGGGGGGGGGGAAAGGTTTTTCCCTCCTCGGGGATCTCCCCCCCCCATTTGGGGGGGGAAAACCGGGGGATTTCGAACTGGAGGAAGAGGAGGGGGAAGCAAAAAAAAGGAGGGTCCCCCCCCAACCCCAAAACCCCACAGGTCCTTTTTTAAAAAAAAACCAAAACCTGGCCCCTTTCCCGTTATTAATTTAAAATTTTCCCTTTTCTTTTGGCCCGGGGCCTTTGAGGAGGGGATTCCATATTTCCCCCCCACAGCGAAGGGATCTACTGAATCGCTGCCCCTAAAAACCCCCCCCCCCCCCTTTTTGGGGGACCGAATATTTTCCCCCCCCGTGCCCCCCCCCCTCCAACGCTAACCCCCCCTTCCCCCCAAAATTTCACTGTACCCCCCCTTTCACCTCCCCCCGGGGGGTTTTCTCCTTCCTTCCTATGAAGCCCCCCCCCAAAAAAAAGGGGGGGCGGGGGGGGGGGGGGGGGGGTTTATTATAGCCCTCCCCAAAAAAAAACTCCTCCTCCCCCCCCAAAACCCCCCCAAACGGGGGGGGTCATTTCCTTTTCCCCCCCCCCCCTGCCACTCCCAGGGATCCTCACCCCTTTTCCCCGGGAAGGAAAAAATTCCCCCCGAAAAGGTTTTTTGGGGTTTTTTTAAAAGGGGACATCCACAAGCTTCCTGTGGGACCCCCTTTTACCCCCCTCCTGCACGGGGGGGCCCCCGGGAAGAGGGGGGGAAAAAAACCCCCAAAAACTAAAACCCAGGGGAAAAAAAATGGCTGACTCTCTTGTCCTTTTCCCCCCCGGGGCCAGAAAAAAAGCCCCCCAAAAGGGGGAAAAGGGAAAAGGGGGAAACCCTTTGGGGGCCCCCCCAAAAAGGGAACCCCAAAGGGGGGGGGGAGGGAAGCAACTGCTTGGGGTAACAATTCCCTTACCATCCCCACCAGGGGAAAATGTCCACGCCCCCGAAAGCCCTCCCCAAAGTCCATCAAGCCAATGACAGGCTGACAAAACCCCCGGGCAACCACACCCCAAAAACTGTAACTCCGCCTCTTACAGCTAATAAAGGTGTGCCTTTCAAGCCTGCTCGGAGAAAAAAGAGCATGGGGGGGGCCCGAAAAAATTAAAAACCCCAAACCCCGGGTTTTCCCCGGGGTTTTTTTTTCCTACACCCCCGGGTGTCCCATTTTGTGGGGGGGGGGGAAGTCCAGGGGTGGGGTGGGGGTTGGGGCGAGTAATGGAGGGGGTCTCAAAGGGGGGGGGGAAGGGGGGGTTCCCCCCCCACCCCCAACACCACCCCCACCGGGACCGGGGACTTAAAAACCCCCCAAGGGGATAGCAGAAAAAGGGGGGGCCCCCCCCCCCCAGTCCTGGGGGGGGAAAAAGGGAAAAGGGAAAAAAACCCGTCTCCTAAGCGGGGGGGGAAAGGGGGAGGGGGGGGGGGCCCCCCTCCTCCCCCCCCCCCCCCCTTTAAAGGGGGTCTGGGGAGCAAAAGGAGCCCCCCCCCCCCCAAAAGGAGGAGGGGGAAAAGGGAAAGGGGGTCCTCCAAATTGGGGGGGCATTAAAAATTGGGGTGGGGGGGGAAAGGGGATTCCTTGGGGGGGGAGGGGGGTTGAGGGGGGGGGGGTTAAAAAGGGAAAAAAGGGGGGGAAAGGGGGCCCCTTTTCAAAGAAACCGGGGGGGGTTTTCCCCCCCATAATTTTTTTTTTTTTCCGGTTTGCGGGCATATTGCCAGACTTTTTTCCACCAAATACCAACTTTTATCCCACAAATTGGAGATACGGGGAAAAACCGATTAGAATGAAAATAAAGGGAGAAAAAAGGGGAAACAAAAAAAAAAGGGGGGGTTTTTCGGACCCCCTTCCCCCAAAACAAAAAACCCGGCCCCCCCCAGGAAACGGACGCAGAAAAAAACCCCCGAGGTTTGGGCCCCCGGGGGGGAAAAAAATTTCCGACCCAGATTTGGGAAAACCCCTGGGGGTGGGGGGGAAAAAACCCCCCCCCCCCCCGGGGGCCCAAAAGGGGAGTGAGCCCTCGGGTTTTTACCCCGCTAGAGACTCAAAAAAAACCCCCCGGGAGTTGATCTAAAAATTTGTTGGGGCAGTTTTTTAAAAAAGAAGCGCCCCTTTTTTGGGGCCCCTGCAGGGGGGGTAGCCCCGGCCCAAAACCCCCAAAACCCCCCCCCATTTTTCCCAAAGTAGAAATCCTATAAAACCCAAAGGGGGAAACCGTAGAGGGATCCATTTTTTTTTTCCCCAAAAAAATTGGGGGC
Source organism: Phrynocephalus vlangalii (assembly GCA_037367305.1). Taxonomy (NCBI): domain Eukaryota; kingdom Metazoa; phylum Chordata; class Lepidosauria; order Squamata; family Agamidae; genus Phrynocephalus; species Phrynocephalus vlangalii. The sequence continues at coordinate 80,301 of JAWVWN010003054.1, read as the reverse complement.
CCTAAAAATTTTAAAAGTGGTTTTTTAAGGGGTTATCGGGGGGGGGATCCCCAAATAAAAATCATAAAAAATTTTAAGATCCCCCTTTTACTTCTTACCAAAAAAAATTTTCCCCCTTTTTTTTCCCCCCTCCCCCCCCATTTTCCCTTCCCCCCAATTTTTTTTTCCTTAAGGTCCTTTTTTTTTCTTATGGGGGGTAGGGAACACAACCTTCCAAAAACCCCCTTTTAAAGACCCCCCCCTCCATGGGACAAGCCCCCCCCCTCATCCCCCCCCCCCCCCTTTCTTCATGGTTTTTTTCCCCCCCCCTTTTTTTGACCGCCCTCAAAAAACTTCCCTCCCCCCTTTTTTTTCCCCCCGGGGGGGGGGAGATTGGGAAGGAGGGTTTTTTTTTTTGGCCTGGGGGGGCCCCCCCTTCATTTTCCTTTTTCCCCCCCCCCCCTTTTCCCCCTTTAAAAAAAAAAGGGGGGGGGAAAAGAAGGGGGAAGGAGGGGGGGGGGGTCTCTTAGAAAAAGGGAGGGGAAAATTTTTTCCCCCCCCTTTTTCCCTCCGGAAAAACCCCCCCCCCCCACAAGGGGAAAACCCCCCCCCCCCCCCCCCACCCCCCCCGGGGGGTGTTTTAGCGATAAACCCCTCCTTCCCCCCCATTGCAACCCCCCCCCCAATTGCACAACCCAAAACCCCCCCCCCCCCCTCCCCTTTTGGGGGTTTTCCCCTTTTTCCCCCCCCATAGCCCCCTTTTTTTTGGGAAGGGGGGGAAAAAAACCCCCACCAGGGCCGCCCCCCCCAAAACCCCCCCCCCCTTTTTTTGCCCGGGTCTAGGGGGAAAAAGGGTGGCAACCTTTCCCTCCCTCCCCCCCCCCCCAAAAATTTGGGGGAAAAAATCATCCCCCACCCACCCCCCCCGCCCCAAAATTTTTTCTGCCTTCCTCCCTCCTCCCATTTTGGGGGGGTCCCCCCCCAAAGCTTTGGGGAAAACCCCCCCCCCCCCAAATTGGGGGTTGCAAAAAAACCCCCCCCTCCCCCCCCCTTCCCCGGGGGGGGGGCTTTTTTTCCCCCCCCCTCCTGCCCCCAAAACCCCCGAGGAGGGCCCTTCTTTTTTTCCCCCCGGGGGGGGTTTTTTTAAAAAGGGGGCCCCCCCCCCCCCCGGGGGCCCTTTTTTTTTCCTGCCACTCTAAGGGGGGTGGGGACCGCCCCCCCCCCCCTCCCCCCCCCCCCCAGGAGGAGCAAAAAACCAAAAACCCAGCCCCCCCCAAACGTCCCGGGGAAAAGGGAAAATTTTGGGGGGGGCCCCTTCCCCCGGCATCCTCCTCCTCCTCCTCCTCAATTTTTTAGCCCCCTTTCATGTGGGGGACTGGGGTTTTGGGGGGGGGTTCCCCCCCCCCTTTTTTTCCCTCCGGAGGGGCCCCCCCCCTTTCCCCCCCTTCCCCTTTTTCCCCTCCCAGAAGTTTCCCCCCAAATTTTTTTTTCTCCTTCTTTTTTTTCTTTTTTTTTCCCCTTTTTTCCTTGGAAAACCCCCCCCCCCCCCCCCAACACTTTTAAATTTTTTTGGAAAATTTTAAATTTCCAATGGCTTTCTCACCTTGGGGAGGGGGGGTTTTTTTTTATTTTTTTGGGTAGTGATACCCCCCTTTTTTGGGGTTTTTTTCCAAAAAAAAAACCCCCTCTGGGGGGCCGGATGGATGGTAAAAAAAAAGGCCCCCGGAATCTTTGCTTTTAAGAACTCCCCTTTTTGGGGGGGTCATTTCCACCCGGGCCTTTTTTGGTTGGCCCAAGTTTTCAAATACCCCGATTCACCCCCTTCCCTCCCCCCTCGCCCAAAAATTTAAAGGGGGGCCCAGGATTTTCCCTTCCTCACTTTTCACCAGTTAAAAAAAGGATCCGGGTATTAAATATTTTGCAATGGGGTTTTTACTTTTGGACCCCCTTGCCGAGAAAATATACGTGGACCCTTTGGGAAACAAAAATTTTGTATAACTAAAATTTTTTACAACATAAAAAATTCCCGGGAAAGGGAAATTTTTGTTAAATAATCCCTATGGGGGGGGGGGAATAGACCCCTCATTTATAGTATTTTAGAAACCCCCAAAGGGAACAAGCCAGTATTAAAAACAGTGTATCCCAAAAAGAAAGCCAAAAAAATAAAAATAATATTTAAAAAATAGAAAAATTAAAAAGCAATTGATTTATGTCCAAAAAATTTGGTTAAGCCTTTCCCTTTACAAGAGGGGGGAAAAATTCTTTTAAAACAGGGGTGACCAGCAAATTAATTATTTTGGGGTCCCTTAAAGCCTAAAACAAGAAATTTTCAAATACTCCCAAGAAAAACTTTTCTCTATTTAAAGGACCCGGGGCACCCGGGGTATATCTGTGTAAGGACCAAACACCAAAGAATTAAAACCTATAATTGGGTCAGGAAAAAAAAAAACCAAAGAGTCAATTAGGGGGGCGCCTGTAAAAATTTTAAAATGACGAAATTTTGGAGGGGGAGGGAAAAAAACTGGAAAACCTTAAAAAATACCGCTTTCCTTTCTGGTTTGAATTCCCCCGCAAGGGGGGGGAAGTCCCCTTGATTCAACAATAAATCTTCTTTTTGTCTCTAAAAAGACTCAGACGGGGTCTTCTTCTGCAAATAAAAGCAGCCGGGGGATGAACCCCAAAAAAATTAAAGGGATTGCTTTCATTTGGTGGGGACCCCGGGGGTTTTGCCCTGCAAAAAGGTTTTTAGAGTCTGACTCGGTTTTAAATTTTTAAAAGTTCGGGATTGATTTGCCCTAGCCCGGGGCCCTAAAAATTTAAATGAGGAGGGTCACTCTTCCGTACTAAAAGGGCTACCGTATTAGAAAAAAGGGGCCCCCAAAAAAGGGGAAAACTGAAAAGGGAACCCGCGCAGAAAAAATTTGGAAAAGGGAGAAAACCCCCGCTTTGGGGGTGGGGTGGGGGTGAAATTAAAAAGCTTTTTGGGAGTGGAGAAGATTGCGGTTTTTAGAGTCGGCCCCCGGGGGGGTCGGAGACAGGGGGGGGAAAATTTTCCCCTAGCTCCCCAAACCCCGGGGAGGGGCGGGGGGGAGAGACCCTGAAATCCCTAAGGGTTAAAGGGCTTTTGGGCCCCGTAGCCCCAACGTTACCCCCCAAATGTTTTTTAAGGGGAAATTTAAAACAGAGCACTTTTTCCGGCCTTTTTCCCAAAAAATTTAAAAAATGTTTTTGAATTAAATTTTTTGGGGGGAATTGAATTAATTTTTTTGGAAAAACCCAGGGAAGGGCCTTCCTGTTTTAAAAAGGGGGAAAAAAGGGGGCAAATTTTTTTCCCCCAATACCAAAAGGGGTTCCCCATCTCCGTTTGTTTTAGAGAAGTTTTAAAAAATTTTTTCTTAGGAAAGGGGGTCGCAGTTAAAGGGGAAAAAGAAATGTTTGGGGGAGTTGGGGTTTGGGGTTCGAATCAATGTTGGCGTGTATGATGTGCAATTTTATTGTTTTTGGGGGGGCGAGCCCGGGGTTTTTTGCTTGTGTGGGGGGAAAAACTAGGAACAAGTTAGACCTTTAAAAAACCTAAGGGGGGAAAAAAAAGTGCATTTTATGCACCCCCTTTTATGGCGTTGGTAACATTGAAATTTTTTCGCCCCAAAGTAATGATTTTGTACAAAGGAAAAAAATAAACTTTTAAAAAAAACCCCCCAAAAAGGACAAGGCAGGTTTTCCCTTCAAAAAAAATTCCCAGCCCTCAAGGGGGCAAACCCCCAAATTTGACTTTTTAGCAAGGGTGGTGGAAAAAAATTTTAAAAAGGCGGCTAGTTAAGTTTTAAAAAAAGACTAAATATCTGCCAACTAAAGACCCCGCCGCAAAATTTTAAACACCAGGGGAAAAAAAAGGGGATGAGAAGGGTACTTTTTTGGTTTTTTAAAAAGGATAAACAAAATCCCAGTATTTTGTACGGGGCACACAACGTTACCAGCTGGGGGGGACTTTTTCAGGGGGAAAAATCATAGGGTATCTGAAATAATGATTTTTTTGTAAAACTGGGTAGCTTAATAGGTGAAAAGTCCACCCCCTTTATTTTTAAAGGGTTTTAAAAACCGAGGTGAGGGAGGAAGGAGGAAAAAGGGGGAAAATTTGGGAAAGGGCAATTTTGGGGGAGGAAAAATGTAGTGGGGGAAAAGGGGCAAAAACAGAAGTGGGGTGGAACAAAAGATGTTTAAAGAACTGGGGGAACATGGACTTGGGGGCAGGAAGTCTAGGGGGGAGGCTTTTGAATTGTTATTCAACATTCAGGGGGTTTTTCCCCCCCGTTACGCCAATCCCCAACTCCTTAAAATTTAAGGGGGAACTTTAAAAAAAAAAAAAAATTTTTTCATGAAACCCCATGAGGAGAAGGGGGGGGCTTTTTTTTCGGGGAAATATTAATAATAAAACAGGGAAATGAATCAGGGGGACCCCCTCCGGGGGGAGCGCCACAAAAGAAAGTGAATCAATCCCTTTTTTTTTTTTTTCCCTTTCCAAAAAAATTTTGAACATTTGAAAAAGACAAGGGAATTTTAAAATTTAAAACGGGGAGATTCTCGGCCCAAAGGGCCAAAAAAAACCAAAATTGGGCTTTTTTAAAAAGGCTTAGAAAAAGGAAAATTTGGGGGGAAAAATCTTAGTCTCTCTCTCCCCCTTTCCCTCTTCCTCCCCCCTTGGAAAAAACGGGGTTTTAGAATAAGCAGGAATTTTTTTAAAATTGCTTTCAGGTTTCATAAACTTAATACCATCAAGGAATTTTTTTGCCCCCCCCTAATACAGGGGTAAAGGAAGAGAGAGAAATTCTATTTTCCAAAACCAAGATTTTTTTCCCCCCTCCTAATTTAAGGGGCTTTGTTTTTTTTACGGGGGCCCCGTTCTCAAAAAAACTTAACAGAAACAAGCCAAAAATGGGGATTCCCCCCTTTTTTTAGAGCATTTCACACCTAATTCATTAGGGAAATTTAAAAGGGGAATTTTCTGCTTCCCTCGGGTTTTAAAAATGCCCGCGGGGGAATTTTTAAAAGTCAAAACCCCCCTTTTTTTTTTGCTCTCGCCCCCCCCCCCCCCTTTGCAGGGAAGGCACGATAACAACCCCCCAAAAATCCTCTTCTTCCCAACCCCTTTGGGGTAGGCTTTTCGAAAAACTTATATTGAACACACCAACCTAATGAATGCATAGCGAAGGAAAAATAAACCCCCCCCTTTAAAGCCAAAACCAGAAATTTTGTAGGCAATGGCCAAAAGGTTTCCCCTCCCCCACTTGGGGGGAAAACGCCACAATTTTCCTGCTGCCTTAAAAGCATAGACAGGTGGCTTCTAGCCGACTTTGCAGCATTTTTTTTTTCCCCCTGGAAAGGGAAAAAGAGGAAGGGGGTCTATTGTTTGGAAGAATGCAGGGATTGGGGCCCCAAAACGTAACTTTAATTTAATTAAACCCTTTTGGGAAATCCAAACACAACTTTCGGGTATTTTTGCTAAAGAATAAGAGGGAAAATCTTTTGTCAGAAACTTTAGAATAAAAGAATTCTTCGGAAAAGGACACAAAGAAAACCTGATTTTTTTTTTTTAGGATGTGAACAGCAAATAAAGGCTTGATCAAACACAGTGCACCCCGTTTCTTTAATAGGCTTTTAGAACATATTTTCAAACGCTACTGGGATTTTGAATTGACTGGCGATTTCAATGACACTTTATAACTAATTCAACACAGGAGAATAAAATAATTATCTTTTTTGCCTAGGGGGTAAAAGGCCGCCTTGGCCTTAAAATGTGCAATAGGGTTGGTGCAGCTTTTAACCCACCGCGTCTCAGGAGCTCCCCTGAGAAAATGAGGCTTATTTTTTTTTTTTCAAAAACAAAATGGACTTAACCGATTTTCTTTTTTCCCTTTTTTTTTTTTCCACAGACACCCGCAAATTAAAGGGCAAGAAAACCCTATTTTAAAGAATGGCTCTATAATTTCACATTATTAATTTGTTACAAATTTCACAGGGAGCTTATTGGATTACCATGGAATATTGTTTCCACTGAACTTGGAAAAAACTACTGAAATGCCCCGTGTACTAAGGCCAATTTTTGGGACATTTTTTCCCTTCTTCAGACTTTCAGATAGACTGCGCTACACTGTGCCATAGAAATCTGCACACAGTGTACTGCATGTAGCACTATCACACCTGGAGAAAAAGGTCATAATCTCAATTGCTTGTCCATTTTTGTGTTTTTGTTTTTTTGTCTTTTCGGTCTGTCTGGGCTCTTCCCACTCGGGAAAAACACTGGAGGAAACACTTTCCGTCCTGAGGCATCCTTTCCCCAGATGACAGGTGCGTTTGACACTTCGGAAGGTCCCCGAGGCAGCCGCGATTCCTTTCAACCAGGGTGCCCAGATTACAATCCTGTTTTCCTGTTTCTTTTTTTTTTTTTCTTTTTTTTCTCTTTTTCTCTGTTTGTTTATAGGGGGAAGATGGGTTTAAACCCAGCCACACTTTTATTCTGAATTGCGGCCGGCAGTGACTTTTCATTCCCTTGCCAGTCCAAACCCCTCCGGAACAATTTGGTTCATGCTAAGAGCCTCCTTTGCATCTCCTGGATATTTGCCAGCTAAAATTTTTTTGTTTTTGCTGTCCCCGTGTGGGAATCAATTGGACTTGGGGTGGATCTTTTGGTTAAATTTGGGGACACCTGACACCTACACCTTGCAAGCACTCATTGGCGCCAGCTGGATTTTGTGCTATCTACTGAGGGCGGATTTTGTCCTCATCATTGACTTTGCCCCCCTTACTTCACTACTGGTTTTAACAAGTGGAAAGCCCCATCTGCCTTTTTACGACATTTTTTTTTTTTTCGAGACTGTCCAAAAATAGACTATCCCCCCCCGGCTTGGCAGCACAAGGACAGCTGGGGCCCCTTTTGGTGGGGTTTTTTCTGTGTTTGTCTTTTTGTGGTTGTGTGTGTCTTTTTCTTCTCTTACCCAGGTACCTTCCTGGAGGACGGGCTTTTGCTGGGAAAAAACGCCCACCCGTTTTTTATTTCGGATCATGGAGTTCGGGTTTGGGAAAGCGACCCGCCGTTCGTGGATGCTGAGATGGGGACTTTTCCTGCCATCCTTTCCGCTACCCTCCTGGGCCTTTGATGCCTTTTGAGCCTCGATTCTTTGATTGCCCTTTAAAAGACTTCGCCCCCGCCAGTTCGATCAAAGGGGGCCCCTGGACCCGGGGAAATGTCGGGCCCTTTCACCCACGTGAACCGCACCCCCCCGCACCGAGAGGAAGAAGGCCTGACCAGTGACGCCTTCGGGCCCACTGCTGGAGAAGCCCATGCCTTAGAGACTTCACCCCGATCAGAGGAAGCCAATTGCACCGACCTGTGGATCATCACCCCTGTTCCTGGGGGAGCCTTTCTTTTGCCCTTTCGGGGAGCCCCACTGTCGTCTGCTGATTTCCCCCTAAGCTCCGTTGACGGGGCTGCCTCCTGTCTGCCTGATTCCTTTCCTTTTTTTCCTTTTCGTTTTTCTTCTGTCTGTCTCTGAGGGGGGAGACGGAAGGGCTTACAGGCCACGACTTTTCTTTGGATTGCGGCCAACAACTTCCCCCGCCCGCAATTTCACCCCTTTTCCCCGTCGGAACAGAAACTTGGTGGGGGTTTTCAAATTCAGACCTTCACCATGCGTTTAACCACCAAGAACTTGGGGAACGTGTCCCACACACAAAACCAGCATCCACAAGTGGCGTTTAAATTTGAAGCCTTCATAGGGACTTTAATTATGGGTCACTGTTTATGATATTACGCCTATTATTGATAGTCATTGTAAAAAATTTTGTCCTCTCTGAATGTGCCTTCCATAATTCATATAAATGTTCATGATTGTCCCTGAAAATGTTTTTTATTACTTGCCTTTCTATGAAAATTTACATTGAATGAGAGAAATTTTTGGCACCCATGGTGGCTCCGAGACTTATACCACAAAGCAATGGTTTTCTAAATTTACTGTCTACATTATTTACTTCACCAAAGAAAAAAGATAACTAATTTTTGCCCATATTGCAGGGCTGATTTTGTGGGGGTTAACTGACAGCTACAAAACAGCTCTGCCTTGATTTTCAAAAGCTCATTCCTTGACTCCTACCATGGGACATAACTATAACTATTTTAGTATGGTTTTTGGCTAAAAATTGGTGTTTCTAAAGATTAATGTTACAATTCTGGGGGTTGTCCTTTTCATGAACAATGGGTAATTCTGCACACCTGCTATAATTTGAGTTTCAAGGCACACCACACACTTGAAAGAAGGTTGGAAAATCATGTCAAAGATTTTTGTTTTATGAATCAGTATTAAATGTTTGTGTATCTTTGAAATGACAGTATGAAAAATCATATTTCAAGGTCTAAAGCTATTTGACACAAAAAGGGAGAAAAAATGGCAAAGTAAGCCTTCCCACATTTCTGCTTGGGCAAAAAACAAGGAATTGGGGGCTAAGAAGAACATTTTTTTTCCTTTTAAAATATTTGATTTTTCAAAATGAACCTAAAGTGTGGTCTTGGTTAGAATTCAGGGGTTTTTAGCCTGACTACCAAACACACAAGCACGATATCTCACATCTGCACCCGCTGCTGCAAGAAAATTTATTTGGGTTTCTGATTGTCCTAAATAAGGTACTTAACAAATCTGCTGTTTTAAACATTTCATTTATCATTTGGGGCAGGGATCTTGATATCCAAGTCTATCACAATATTATGCCCCGCCCCTTCGGAAGTTGGGAATTTGGAATCTCTGACAGTGAGCACATGCCCTTGGGAGGTTCCCTTAAACTGCTTTGACCATGTTGCATTTCTCCAACAGGGGACATTTAAAAAGCTATGGTCCTTTTTAAAGCATCCATCCATTGCAGTCCCGCGGGCTGGCCAAGGGGGCCCTCTAAATCCCAGACAATTTGCAAAACTTATCGCAACCTCAACATTTCCACTTTCGGAAAGTGGGTAGGGGGATTAAAGGGGTATTTCTTCGTCCCTTCACCTATTCAAATGCGTCCCCCCACCATGAGAACGCCACAAAAACATTTTGTGCCTATAAGCTCTTTGGGAAAAAGGGTGGGAAAAGTTTTCCTGGCAGCACTGCCGATACCCCTCGTCCAGGAACACTGAAAAGTCACTCATGATGACACCCCTCTCCAAGGGAATGGTAAGCAGGGAAGCTCAAGCAATATTCCCCGCTTTTGTATATACACCTTCGATAGTTTTCTTTGTCCCTTACAAGTCTATCATGGAGCCACAGGGGCAACCTACGGAGAATTTACTGGCGTAAATTTTTCCAAAACGCGTCAGGGCCGAGTGAAGGGTATAGATCCCTCATATTATAGCTTTTTTAGTAACCCCCAGGCATTAGCAAGCCTCATGTATTCAAAACAGTGTATCCCAAAGAATGTAAGCCACACAAATATATATATATATATTTAGAAATAGAAATATTAATAAGCCAATTGTATCTATGTCCTAAAACTTTGGTTAAGCCTTTCCGGTCACTAAGAGGGGGGGAACTTCTGTTACAAACATTGGCTGAGCCAGCAATCTAATTATTTTCGTAGCCTTGAAGCTTACACAGCTAATTGCATATACGTCAGCCAAGAAAAAATCTTATCTCTATTTCAAGAGCTCAGCAGCTGGCATGCTCACGGTACTATTCTGTGTAAGGTACTTCAAACACCATAGCAATTAAAACATATAATTGGTGTCAGGAATACAAAATAAATGACCAAAGATGTCAATTAGGGGTGATCCATGTAACAAATGTATAAGACGTAAATTTGGATGGGCGGAGGGCAAAGAGTGCTGGAAAAACCTTATAAAATATACCTGCTTTCGTTTCTGGGTTGAACTTCCCACCAGCAAAGAGTGTGGAAGTACCCTTGATTGCAATCAATAAATCTTCTTTTCTGTCTACAAAAAACTCAGACTGCTCGTTGTGTTCTGCAAAGCTATTAGCACGCCGGCGATGAACCCCATAAATTAAATTGCATTGCTTTCAGGGGGAATCCGTCAAACATAAAATTGGATCACTCCATTTTCAATGCATTCCTATGGGAATTTGTATAAAGGAAAATTTGCTTAACATAATTTCATTTGGAACGAATTAATTCCCTTTATACAAGGTACCACTGTACAAGGTAAATCCATAATGTAACTGCAGCGTGGACAATTGTAAAAAATCAAAAGGAAAGCAAAAAACCATTTTTATTTCTACTTTTATTGAAAAGACACGAAATACATGTAATTAATTTTTGGATTTGGAAGAAAAAGAGATCAGACCCTAGTAAAATTCTTTCCTAAAATTTAATACATAAATACAGGAGTGGTAGCTCGCAAGACAAATACTCCCGTAAGATGAATTTTCCATAAGGCAAACGGAATTTTCCAGAAGAGGCATGTTTTGCCAGATGACATTTTTTGCTTTTGGGACGCCTTGAGAAAAATGTGTAAAAGCAATCCAGTTTGTGACCGCTCGGGCTGCCGGAAGCAGCATTAAAGGGTGCATGGAATTCAAAAGCCCGCCTGCCTTTCCTGGCCCTGTAGGACCCGATCCGTGGGGGCCATTTCCACGTGTGGGGAAAGCCCGGACGGAAGCCCCCCGCTGCTCCCCCCTTTGTCCAGGGTTTCCTCTGCCCCAAAACGGCTTTGACCCAGAGACCAGGGCGAAGGAAGGGGCAGTGCCTCTTCCAGGCAAAGGTGGTCAGCCAGATGCTCTATGGCTCCTTCGCTGGGCCTGCATCTTGCAGCTTTGACCCTATAGAGCAGGTCCAATCTAAATTCCTTAGAGCAATTTGAAGTCCCGAGAATGTGTAACAAACGCACACATTCGTTTAGAAACAGGTATGCTATCAAATTACATTAACTTCCCTTCAGTACTGGCTTAAATAAAATTTCAACCGCAGGGATTAACTCATCTACTTTTAGTGGACAACTTCCAATCTAAAGTGGTTAAAATCAGTCTAAATTAAATTGCAAGCTAGGGGTCTTTCTTCTCAAGCAATCTTGAGCAATGCAATGGGATGAAGCAAAATCAGCCCTTAACAGAGAATAATGGACATGGAGAGACAGGCAGATCTTAATAGTTGCCCCAATTTAAAAGTCCCAGATACCATAAATATTGCCCACTCCCCCTGGCCTATCTATCACAGCTGGAGATGTACAAGTCTAGGAAAGCCTTTACTCTGGCCAGTGTGAGGTTTTCCCTTCTGTGGTGTTGGAAGGCAGATTCAAGAGCATCCCGAGGGAACAGAGACTCTGCCCCTTGTGGCTCTGATGAGATAGAAAACCATTGAGCATATGATGCTCAGATGCAGTCGTAGGCACAAAAAGATCCGGGCAAAATACATCACACCGCTCTTAAAAGATATTGGCAGGCCAATCAGACTCGGACTATTATAATCAACTGCTAATTGACCAAAGTCGGACTACTACTGAACAGATGGCAAAATTTCTGGTGGCATGTCAAAGCAGCCAGAATAGATAGCTGAATTCTTATTAATTTTTTAAAAAAATAAAATATATTTTGTTAATTGAAAATTTAAAACAACACATAAATCTCCCCACAACACATTGAGCTTAATTATCCACCACCCTCAGGATTATTATAACAATATACTCTATAACATTATATAACATTTCATACATTACAATTACATTTTTATCTTAAACAGCCTATCTCCTTCCAAAACTGAATTGATTCTTCGATGGAAAATAACCTTTATGTTTTAGAAATACATGATCCAGAAATTTGTAACCAAGTTTGATTAAAAACATTCTCTTTCACCATCCCCTTTTTAATTTCAATTTGCAGGTCAGTTCATCATTAATGCCCAAATTCAACATTTCATCATACCATTCCTCTAGACTCAATTTCTTATTATTTTTCCATTTTTTGCCATTACTGTATAAATTTATTTATTTATTTACCAGATTTTTTTAGCCCCCCCCCACTACCAAGAGTCTTCTGGCCGGCATACAACAAGTATTAAAAACTATAAAACAATAAAATTATTAAAACTATAAAATACAATACAATTAAAACATACAACCCAATTTTAAATTGTACAACTCTGCTGCTCATGTGTCCATCAGAGTAATCTAATTAAAATGCTGGCCATACAGGAAGGTCTTTGCCTGGCACCGAAAAGCCAAAAGGGTAGGTGCCAGGCAGATCTCCGTAGGGAGGGCATTCCAGAGTTGTGGGGCAACTGCATAGAAGGCCCTGTTTTGACATGCCACCCCCCCTTATCTCTTTGAGGGATGGCACCTTCAGCAGGGCCTCCTGGCCTGATCTTAAAGTACGGGCAGCCTCATTAGGAAGAAGGTGGTCCTTTAGGTAGCCAGGTCCTAAGCCATTTAGGGCTTTATAAGTAAGCATTAGCACTTTGAATTGGGCCCCAGGCAGCAACTGGCAGCCAGTGTAAGTTTTTTAAAAACTGGCGTAATATGAGTCCGCATGGCAGCACCACTCACTAACTGTGCGGCCCTGGTTTTGTACCAAGTTGCAGTCGCGGGAAACCGTCTTCAAAGGCAGCCCCACGTAAAGCGCATTACAGTAGACCAATTTGGTTGTTGGTGCATGTGTGACTGTTGCAAGGCTTTGCTCATCCAGGGAAGAGCGAAGTTGATATACTCTCTGCAGCTGTAAGAAGGCACCCCTGGCCACCGAATCCACCTGGGCTTCCAAGTAAGACCTGGTGCCAGAAGTAACCCCCAAGCTGCGGACTCTGTCCCTTAGGGGGAGTGCAACCCCATCCAGGACCAGGGAATGGCCCTCTGTCAGGCAGAGCGCTCACCAACAACACTTCTGCCCTTGTCTGGATTGAGTTTCAATTTATTAACTCTCATCCAGTCCATTATCGATTCCAAGCACAAGTTCAGAACAGAGACTGCCCACGCCTGGATTGGTGGAGAATGAAGGTAGAGCTGAGTGTCATCATCATATGTGACAACACCCTGGAAACAGGAGAAATACATATGTAAATCATCAGCCAATCCCAGCAGGAGGACAGGGGGGTTGCATGGTATAAAAAGGGGGAGCCTGTCTGTGAGAGTTGTAGAGAGTTGAGAGCTGAGAGTGCTGAGAGAGCACAGCTCTGTTAGAGTTCAGGCAGGCAGGTTAGGTGTGAGGGCTTTACTATTTACTGTTTATTAAAGACGGGGAGGCTTGAAGATTTGATTTGATCTATTCTATGTTTAAGGCAACTTCAGTCATTGTTGTATTTATTTATTTTCCCAATAAACATAATCATTATTTTTATGTTATACATCTGAGTCTGTCCCAGTTCATAAGGCGACAATTTAAAAGGTGGCAGCATTACCAAGTGGATCCTGTGAAGATTAATAAATTGGTTCCCTAAACTTCACATTTTCATATCAATCACAACGTTTTAAAAGGGAGGTGTCCTCACAATTTGGTGGGCAGTGGTCGGATTTCGAATACATCCAGTTTGCCTGAGGGGAGAAGTCACCAGCTCAAAATATTTAGCCTCTACCCTGTGAAGAAATTGAAACTGGAAGTTTAAAAAGAAGAAGCCTTTAGTAAAAGTTAGCCCTCAATAAGTGTTTTATTAGTAGTCTGTGAAAGTTCTCCTCTGAAAAGGGGTTAGGACTGAGAATTAGGTGAATGTAATTTTCAGTTCTTGGAAGCCCTGTGTGTATGTGAGGATTCAGACAAAAAACTCTGTAGTGCTATCTGATTTCTGTGGTGGGCCTGTTAGAGTCTGGAGGCCGGATTCCAAAAGGAAAAGGAGTCTGGATTGACCAAATTAAAGGACACCTGGAAGAGAAATCTGTAAAGATAGACTACAATCTACAGTTGGTTTACTAAAGAAACTGCCTGTGATAGTGTTTTTAAAAAACCGTCATGGAACTCTGTGCTGCCCAGCAGCCTGAAAATTAAAATTTGCTGAGACAAATTTCCTTTGGGGGTGAAAGACCGAAGTGTTTTGCCCTTGAATTTAGGGTGGCTTTTCGTAAAGGTCTGAAAATAACACCGTGGGTTTGAACATAAAGAAATCTCCAAAGTGAAAAGGTCTGTTAGTCTGTGGGGCAGAAAATTTACCTCATGAAGTGAAGAGACCTGAGGAGATTTAAAACTGACAGAAGCAGAAGCTGTGAGCTGAGGTAAAGTTACACTGTTATCTTAAAACATCTGTGACCCAGTCTGAACCTTCTTTTTTTAAAGAAAGAAATAAATACACCACATATAACAAAGAAATTAATAAAAAGACTTTGATTTCATGTCGGTTTCAAAAGCAAAAACTAAGAAAGGTAAAAGAGGGATGGCAGCTGAGGGGGCTGTGGTACTAGGACAGGCCATGTTGTCTGAGGAAACACAAATTTCCCAACAAATATGTAGAGACTGATAGAGCCCCAATCTAAAAAGGTGGCAGCATTACCAAGTGGATCCTGTGAAGATTAATAACTTTGGTTCCCTACACTTCACATTTTCATCACAATTACACATTAAAAAGGGAGGTTTGTCACAGCATATTGCTGACTCCTCAGCCCAAACCTCCTAAAGACCTCTCCCAGCGGTTTCATGTATATATTGAATAGAATGGGGGGGCAGTATAGAGCCCTGGGGAACCCCATGACATAACTGCCATGAGCCAGAGCACCTGTCCCCCAGCATCACCTTCTGGACCCAGTCAGCTAGGTAGGAGTGGAACCACCATAAAACGTTGCCTTCAACTCCCACCCCAGCCAATCTGTCCAGAAGGACCCCATGGTTGATGGTGTTAAAAGCTGCTGAGAGGTCCAGGAAGATCAACAGGGACACACTCCCGCTGTCTCTTTCCTGGCAGAGGCCATCATACAGGGCGAACAAGGCAGTCTCTGTCCCAAAACCTGGTCTAAAACTCAATTGAAATGGATCTAGATAATCCATTTCATCCAGGAGAGCCTGGAGCTGCTCAGCCACCACACACTCCAACCCCTTGCCCAAATAAATGGGGGGGGGGTTTGCCACTGGTTGGTAATTAACCACCAGCCCTGGGTCCAGGCTAAGCTTTTTTTAGGAATGGTTGAGTCACCACCTCCTTTAAAAGGGCAGGGACCATTCCCTCTCTTAATGAGGAGTTGATGGCCTCCTGGACCCAGGTGCCACCCCACCCCCACCCCCGGCAGATTGCTTTATTAGCCATGATGGACAAGGGTCGAGTTGTGTAGGGTGCATGGACAGATACCAAGCATCCTGTCCACATCATCAGGTCGCAACAACTGAAACTCATCCAATAAATTATGACATAAGCCCAGAGCACTGGACACAACCGTGGACTATCAACAGTAGAGTCTAACTCCCTGCGAATCTGAGCGATTTTTCCCTCGAAGTAGGTATCAAATTCATAACAGTGAGCCACTGAGTGGGTCGGGACCTCCGCACAATTACCAGATTGAAGAAGATCCCGGACCACTCGAAATAGCTCTGCTGGGTGACACTTTGAGGAAGCAATACGACTGGAGAAATACTGTCGTTTCGCCAGCTGTATTGCCACAGAATAGGCCCGATAATGGGCTCTAAATTGTGTTTCGGTCAGAATCACAGTGATAATTTTCTCCACCTGCGCTCAAGCCGTCTCCCCGACGGCTTCATTGCCTGAACCTCCTCAGTATACCATGGACCCTTATAGGCTCTGCGGTTTGGGAGAGGGTGCTTAGGTGCAATCGTGTCAACCGCCCGAGCCATTTCCCTATTACACAAGGTGACCTGGGCTTCAACAGGTGCGCCAACCATATCAGCTGAAAATTGCCCCAGAGCATTCAGAGATCCTTCAGGATCCATAAGTCTCTGAGGGCGGATCATTTTAATTGATCCCCCACCCCTGCAGAGGGGAGCAGTGGCGGAGAGTCTAAACTTTACCAGGAAATGGTCCAACCATGACAAAGGGGTCAAAGTTAAACCCTCCACATCTGGACCACCATCCCTCTGTCCCGTTTTAGAATACTAGGTCCAGGGTGTGGCCCTTCTCATGTGTTGGGCCGATGACATGCTGAGACAGCCCATGGTTGTCATGGCGGCCATGAAGTCCTGAGCTGCCCTGTCAAGGTGGTCTCAGCATGGAGGTTGAGGTGCCCCAGCACCAATAGTCTGGGGGTCCTCAACACCAGGTCCGAGGCTACTTCCATCAGCTCAGGCAGGGAGACTGTTGGCAAGCAGCAGGGTGGGCAGTACACCAACAGAATCCCCAGTCAGTCTCGTGAGCTCAACACACAATACAGGTCATCAAGACCTCCTCTCAAGGGGATAGGGAGCCTGGAAAGGGAGATGGTGTAGAGTCATGGCGGAAAATAAAAATTTACAGCCCGCTCCTCCACCCCCCCTCCCTTCCTGTTATAACGTATCTCAACGAAAGACAGCCAGCTCCTCCGCTCCTTCCCCCTCCCTTTTCTGTCTCAATGCATCTCTATAGGCAATGTTTCTCTATGAGGACTCTGCTTCATATTCCTCTATGGAAGCGAACTGCTTTTTCAAAAAAACTAACACAATGACCGGTTTATGGCTGGGGCTTCAAGCAGGTCTCTCCAGAATTCATTAACCCCTTTCTGCCTCCCGTTTAACCTTTTTCCTGCCTTCCTTTTGACTTTTTCCTGCCTATCCCTGGTAGGTTTTCCCCCTAGTGTGTTAACTCTTTCCTTCCCTCCTCTCTCAGCCTGACTCAGGGCCCCAGTTGAGATTTTATTCCCTCTCTGCTCTGGTTGGGGAGGAGAATGGTTACCAACCTCATTCTCCAGAGCCAAGGGACTTCCCTACCCTCAAAAACCCCGGTCCCACAGCCCACGCCTGGCACAGGCCAGAAGGACAGGGTTTCCCCCCCTCTCTCTCACCTCTCCCCTTCACCCTCCCTTCTTCTATTCCTATCTTCCATCCACTCTTCCACCATCTCTCTCTCTCTTGGGCATGCTTATCCGTGTGCCTACTCTATCCCCTGGCTCTCACACTCTCCCATATGGGGCAAAGGAAGATCGGAACATGAAGGAAGAAAATGGCAACTTCGCCGGCTGGCAGGGCTGTCTGAATACTTCCATCATCATCAGATCCCCAGCACGTATCCCAGCAGCTGCTCTTCAGAAATCAACATCCCTGTTTGTCAACCCAGATTGTCATCAAAGCCTGAGGACACTCTCCATTGTTTCAGTCACACACCTTGAAAGGACTCGTTATTCTCATGTTCTTAGCCTCTGTAACCACTCAAACAGTCATATGTAATCCTGTAAGAGTTCACATTCTTGTGCCTTCAAATTCTTGTATTTTTCCAAACACCTGTATGTAATCTCATAATGGCTTGTATCCCTGTGCACCCAAATCATTGTGTCTCCCAAATGCCTGTATATGCGATCTCATCAGCCCTTCCTGCCCCCCACTGGTTCTGATAATTGCCTTCTCTCACCCACTATTGATTTACTGATTCCCCTCAGTTTACCTGTGTCCAAGAACAATGCCACATTCCCAGCCCTATTGTGTTACCCTGTCTGGACCCATTAACATTTGCATAAGCCCTGGCTGCTACCAGGGACCACCAGGACTGCCCCCAACCGACCCCCAACCCCTTCTGATTGGATCATTTAAACTTTCTCCAACCAATCTCTGGGCTGGCGCCGCCTGGGAGAGGAGGGGAAAGGTAATCAATAAAAGTTGGAACTCCTCGTGTGTTCAGGGTTGAGCATCTTAGCCCGGTTGGAAGGCGGATGTTCACCTACTGCTATTTATTGGGTCCAATAAATTCAATATTCCTCGGATTTCTCGCGTTGAATCTTTATTGGCTTCTGTTGGGATTCAGCGGACTTCAGTGGGGCTAGACCATCTGAAAAATAATTTCTAGGCTTTTTTCAGTCATTACAATGGACTCCTTATAGACTATCGCCACATCACCTCCCCGGCCCTCCAGGTGACCCTGGTGCTGAACCATGTACCCACCCATGTCTCAGTAATACACATCAGGTGGGCACCGTCATCCAGAATTAAGTCATGGATGACAGCAGTCTTATTTTTTGCCGACCTAGCGTTCAACAACAGCACCATGTGGTCTGGGGGCTGGCTATGGTCACCTGGTACCAACTGGCTGGGGGTAGAGCTAGAAGGGAGGATAGGTGTAAGGTTTTATTACGGCCCAGTCAGCGTGACTTCAATTCCTGGACAGATCCCAGAGCAGATTATTAAGCAGGCAGTCTGCAATTATTTAACAAACAATGCTGTCATTACAAGAAGTCAACACAGGTTTCTTTTAAAAAGTCATGCCAGACTAATTTGATCTCTTTTTTTAAATAGAATTATAAGCATATTGTTTATCTGGACTTTAGTAAGGCCTTTGATAAGATTCCCCATGGTATTCTTGCAAAGAAGTTAGTAGACAGTGGGATAGATAGTGCTACTGTCAGGTGGATTTGTAATTGGTTGACTGATCGCACCCAAAGGGTGACCATAAATGGCCTCTCTTCAACTTGGGGAGACGTGACCAGTGGGGTGGCCCAGGGTTCTGTTCTGGGTCCAGTGCTGCTCAATATCTTTATTAATGACTTGGAGGAAGGAATAGAGAGTATGCTAATTAAATTTGCAGATGATACCAAATTGGGATGGGTTGCTAGTTCCCTTAGAGGATAGGATGAAAATCCCCAAAGACCTTGACAGATTAGAGTGCTAGGTGAATTGCACAGATATAGGATGGGGGATACTTGGCTGGAGCATAGTACCTGTGAAAGGAATCTGGGAGTCTTGGTGGACCACAAATTGAACATGAGTCAGCAGTGTGATGCGGCGGCCATTCTTGGTTGAATCAACAGAACCATAGTGTCTAGTTCAAGGGAAGTGATCGTACCACTCTATTCTGCTCTGGTCAGACCCACCTGGAGTACTGTGCCCAGTTTTGTGCGCCTCAATTTAAAAGGATGTTGACAACCTTGAGCGGGTGCAGAGGAGGGCGACCAGGATGGTTGAGGGTCTGGAGCAGGGGTGGCGAACACGAGGCTCTCGAGCTGCATGCAGCTCCTGGCCAAAATGAATGCGGCTCTTTGCCTCTTATCATTATTTTGTATACTGTGGCTTTTTGCCAAGTTTGGATTTTGTTATGCTGCTTCTGAGGAGGGACCTCTGAGGAGAGATCTCCGAGCGTGTAGTCCCGCCCCCAGGCTGCGTCATCACGTCTCCCCCACCCCGGAAACAACTGCACGGGCCAGAGAGCGGGGGGACCCGTGTGTCACATGTTGTGTCACATCTTGCCGTTAGTTCTTAGTGTGGAGGACGCAGCACACCCTCACCATCACTGCAGGATTTTTACCCTCACTCAAAATGGCAAAATGCAAAGCTAAACGAAAATATGAAGATGAACACAGGACATTTTTGGAAGAATGGGAAGATGCTTTCTTCTTTATTGAACGGGATGGGAAAGCACTGTGTTTAATATGCAATACTATGATATCACATTTCAAGCCTTCAAATCTTCAGCGTCATTTTAGAACTCTCCATGCTAATATTGACAAGGAATTACCCAAAGGTACTGAACTACACAAGCAAAAATTGAGCACCTTGAAAAGCCAGGTAAAAGACAGTCTCAAATGTTTCAGCAATTAACCAAGCATGGAGAAACTGTGACCCTTGCATCCTATAAAGTGGTGTGGAACATTGCCCATGCTAAAAAAACCATACAATGAGGGGGAGTTTCTAAAACAGTGTTTGCGGATGTAATTGAAACCTTTGAAGAGATGTCTCCTGAGAGATATTAGATATTAATATGCACAGATATTAATGATCCAGTAAGCTTCCTGCACAGCATTCTGGGGGCGTTATTGACTCTTTCTCCTGCACGGGAAAGCCTGGGAGAGGGGAAATAGAGTCCCTAAGATTAAGATGCAGGAAGCAGATAACTGACTATCTTGTCCTTCCATTCTGGCCACAAGGAACAAACAGACCATTAATGATTACCCTCAGGTCATGGGATGGGATAGCAAGCTGCTGGGGTATCAATCATTACGATCCCTTGCTAGGGGACATGTCCACGTCACAGAAAGCCCTCCCCAGGAGTCCATCAAGCCAATGACAGGCTGACACCTAGGACACCACACGATACCTGTAACTCCGCCTCTTACAGCTAATAAAGGTGTGCCTTGCAAGCCTGCTCGGAGAAGAAGAAGAGCATGGCGGCCTGACACTTGAACCCAACCCTGTGTCTGTGTAGGTTATTTCCCTACATATGGCGCCCGAACAGGGACTCCTTAAGGGCATGCAAACTCCTGAGACCGACTGAGACGCAGACCCTCCCAAGAAGCAAGGAACCGGCTCAAATCCCCATCCAACCCGCCCGTGAAGAGGCTGAGTGCACTAAATCATCCACTGGATCCCAAAGGTAAGGATGGGAGCTGTTTTCTCAGAGTTAGAAAACGGAATTGGAAATGAGCTGGGAAATTTAGTTCAGAAATCAGGGTTTTGCAAGACATGGGTAACCCTAGGAGAGCATCTGCAGGCAGAAGCTTTCATTCAGGAGGAGAATGCGTGGGAATGCAGGCCAGGAGGAGAATTGGCTTCACTTTTAAGGCCTTTAGAAGCCATGCCAATAAGAGTACAGCCTTTGCCCACAGTCCCTAAGGTGGTATCAGGGGGGCAGGAAAAGATTTGCGTCAGCCAAGAAGTCAGAGCAGAGTCTGGGCAACCCCTGGGTCAGAAACCAGTAGCAGGAACGGAGATTCAGGCAGAAAATTCCAGGGTTGGCAATCAGAACGCAGGTGATAGAGCAGAGCAGCAATGGGGACGCATGCAAATGCCCATTTCACTTCTTCACGCAGATTTTCAGATGCCCCTACCAATAATTTTTCCACCTACTGACCTGCAGTTAGGAACAGTGCCCCAGAATCAGGAATTGGTTGAGGAAAGGGAATTCCAAGGGGATTTAGGAAAATCAGCACCAAACCCCGGGCTAAAAGATCCTTCCATTGAGAAAAGTCCCACAAAAGGGAAAAATGAGGCTCAAGAAACAGATCTCATCAAACCCCAGAAGCAGGAGGGGAAAAATTTTGTCCTGCCTCCAAAAAGCAGAGAGAAACCCCACAGGGAAGAATTGCCCAGAGAAAGCTACCACGTGGGTGAGACGTTAGAGAAACAGTCTCTAAAATTCATCGAGAGAGGAAGTGTTCCTCTCGTGGAACCTTACAGCAAGCAGCGAAATCAATTTCCCAGGGAGAGATTAATTAGTGTAAAAAAGTCCCTGGAAAAAATTCAGGCTCCTGATTCCCTTACGTTGATCAGGAGCGGCAAGCTTTTCAAAAGCATGCAAAGAGTTCAACTTCCTGCTTACTCCCCTCAGCGCTGAACTCAAGAAAAAGGTTAGGTCCCAGTGCAGATTCAAGGCACCGTCATTTCAAATTTAGGAGGAAGCACTGGGAATACTTTGAAAAAGAAGATTAAGGATAGATAGACAAATCCTGATTGTCTTTCTGCATTGTCTTTTCTCTCCCATCTCCCTGAAAAAGCAGAAAGCTTAGGAATTCCCCATCTCTCCCCCTCCTTTTTCTGAGAAGCAGAAGGCAGTAAGCTTTTCCTTTTCTGAATGTTTGCACAGAGCAAAAGACAATCTTTCCTTCAACCCCCCCCCACACACCTCAATGTCCGGCTTTGCTAGAGCGAGGGGGGGCGGGGGGGGAAGGAGAGCTAGGATTTAGCATTCTACAGAGCACAAGGCTAGAAAGAGATAGTCCGTCCTGATAACTCAGCTCACAGGAATAGAAAAACAAGGAAGCTAGGAAAATATTTCAGAATTGTTCCCAGATCTTTCTTAGTCCAAGAAAATACCATCTCCTCACGATCTCAGCTCAGAGAGAGCGGGAGGGGGGGATGGTGGAGCAATGAATCACGTCACGTGTTGTCAGGCAGATTTCAAGAGCAAAAACTGCAGTAGTTTTCCATCAAAACCCCCCAGGGGTGGGGAGGGGATGTCTGTCATGCTTGCTTAAGAGATAAGCCTCTGGCAAACAGTCCTCCCCTTATCAATGCCTGCATACCAGGATTGGGGAGGGGGGGAGAGTTACCAGCACTCCTTACCAACAGGAAAAGGCCATTCAAAGGGTTGAAATTTTAACCAACAGATTTTAACCAAACAAACTCCAAAGGCTTTGTTTAATTTACACAGCAACTTCCTCGCCATTCTATTAGCAAGCCTTTTGTTGACTGTTTCCAACTGCAAATTGAAGCGCAGACAGCTTTATTTTCAGGAGTCAGAAATCCACAATGCTCAAGATTTAAAAATATATGTATGAAACTAATGACTTTATTTTATTTCCAAACCCTCTGATAAGAGATAATTAAATTTTTCTCTTAGGGTAAAGCCAATTATTAATACTTGTACAGTTTTAAGAAAAAAGAAAAAGGGAGGAGAAATCCCTGATAGCAGTAAAGATTGCTTGTTTTCATTTACCTGAGAGAAAAAATAGATAGGCTTTCTTTCTTTCTTTCTCTCTCTCTCTCTCTCTCTTTCTCTCTCTCTTTCGCTCACTCTATATCACAGATGCAGTCCAGAGGAGTCTACTCCCGTGACCAGCAAACTGAAGTATTGCCATCAGAGTGGTGCAGACTTTCCTTCCATCGTGCAATTCACCAAGCATGATTGCTTGCTTGCCAGCAGTGTCTCCTGCACCAACCATGATTGCTTGCGAAACAATCAAGGAACATTCTTTATACAAAGGAACATTTCTCACACATGTGTAAAGCATTCAGATTTGCTTCAGAAGAACAACAAAGGACAATGCATTTCCCAAACTCAAATGAACGTTGAAAAAGACTTTTCAGTACAACCACACAACATTTCTGGACATTTGGATCAGAAGAGACGATGGCCAGTTAGTTATTCCCTTCCCTCTCACAAATGTGACCTTAGATAGATAGGCAATAATGACTATGTATTCAAGTATGCAATGGGTTCATGTATCATGGTATTTGCTGTGTATTTGCTTGCTATATTCCTATTCTTCATGCTATGTGTATAAGTGTGTCTCGGATGCTTATGTATAATCATGGGTATGTGTCATGCTATGTATAACTGACCCTTTATCTGATGTACCCGAGAGTTTCACCCCTGAAGGGTATGGCCTAACATTGGTGTCAGGATGCACCTATCGCACACACATATATATAGGGCCCTTACCTTCAGCCAAACACTTTAGGCCACAATTAGATAGCACACCACAGATTAGGATGTACACCCTAGTCTCCCCCAGACCAGATGCAAGAAGCCTTCACTCTTTGCCCACAGCCTAGGATGCCTACCATAATCTTAGTGACACCATAAGGAACATGTGGGTGGATTGGGAAATGCCACAAGGAATATCACCTCACAAACTCCCAATGCAAGCAGTGCCACTCCTTCCCATAGATAGGAACTCCACTCACTCTTAGTGCCAAGCCATATTGCAGTTGCCATGCACAGGAGATACCATGCAGCTTGTTATCCCGGCAGCCCATCTCTAGCACTCAATAGATTGGCCTATTCCATGTTCTTAAACAAAAAAGGGGGAGATGAAGAGATGTCTCCTGAGAGATATTAGATATTAATATGCACAGATATTAATGATCCAGTAAGCTTCCTGCACAGCATTCTGGGGGGCGTTATTGACTCTTTCTCCTGCACGGGAAAGCCCTGGGAGAGGGGAAATAGAGTCCCTAAGATTAAGATGCAGGAAGCAGATAACTGACTATCTTGTCCTTCCATTCTGGCCACAAGGAACAAACAGACCATTAATGATTACCCTCAGGTCATGGGATGGGATAGCAAGCTGCTGGGGTATCAATCATTTCCATCCCTCACTAGGGGACATGACCACATCACAGAAAGCCCTCCCCAGGAGTCCATCAAGCCAATGACAGGCTGACACCTAGGACACCACACGATACCTGTAACTCCGCCTCTTACAGCTAATAAAGGTGTGCCTTGCAAGCCTGCTCGGAGAAGAAGAAGAGCATGGCGGCCTGACACTTGAACCCAACCCTGTGTCTGTGTAGGTTATTTCCCTACAAACCTTGGCTCCAGACAATAAAAAACTCAAAGATTCCATCAATGATCTCCAGCTGTCACGGCACACAGTTGAAACCAGAATAGCAGACATAAATAATGTGATTGAGTCAGATCTACATGCAGACTTATTTTAGTGTTGCATTATACGAGTCATGCGACATACAAGACAAGCCACAGTTGGCAATATTTGCGCGAATGGTTTCTGAGGACTGCGTGATTAAAGAAGAGCTTCTCGACATTGTCGCATTAAAAGACAGAACTCGTGGTACTGACATAAAAGAGGCAATGACTGCCGTTTTTAAAAAAGCGAATATGTCTTTTGAAAAACTCACCACAATAGTCACGGATGGAGCACCGTCGATGATTGGCTCAGTAAATGGACTTGTGGGTCTTTGTAAAGGTGATGACGCCTTTCCTGAATTTTGGAACTTCCACTGCATCATCCATTGTGAGCAACTTGTGTCCAAAACACTGAATTTAGACCACGTTATGAAGCCTGTGATGGAGATTGTGAACTACATCCGTACGCACGCCCTTAATCACCGGCAATTCAAGAACCTCATTGCAGAACTTGACGCAGACTTGCCCGGTGACCTGCCACTGCACAGCGGAGTGAGATGGCTCTCAAGAGGCAAAGTAGTTTCATGCTTTTTTGAGCTTTTGGAAACAGTAAAATTGTTTATGGCAGAGAAGAACAAAACGTATCCTCTGCTTTCAGACCCCGAGTGGCTTATGGATTTGGCATTTTTAGTGGACATGCTTTCACACTTGGATAAACTAAACGTGGACTTGCAGGGGAAATTAAAAACTCTTCCTGAGCTGACACAAAGTGTATTCTCCTTTGTAAACAAGTTGAAGCTTTTTAAAGCACACATTCAAAACAGCAATCTATCCCATTTTCCTTCTTTGTGCAGCACCCTACAGAAGACCGGTGTTAAAACAGATATAGCTGGATACGTGAAACAACTTACACAACTGCAAGAGAAGTTTACTTTCCGGTTTGAGGACTTGGACCAAAAAAGACCACAGATCATTTTTCTCATCGACCCATTTAATGCTGACACCGACTGCCTGAAAACCCCACTTGTTACTGATGAGGCAGCGAGTGAACTAGAAATGATTGAGCTATGCGAGGACGATAGACTGAAATCTCTTTTGAAGGAAGGCCATGTTACGTTTTGGAGAGCTGTGCCAACTGAAAAATACCCGTGTGTAAAAAGAGCCGCTCTCAAGCTGCTGTCTATGTTCTCGTCAACATACGTCTGTGAGAAGCTGTTTTCTACTTTGAAACACGTGAAATCAAAGCACCGGTCCATTCTGACTGACACTCATGTAAAGGAACTGCTCCGAGTGGCTACAACTGAATACAAACCTGATTTGCAGAAGATTACTGAAAACAAAAGATGCCAGAAATCCCACTGAGATTATCATCCCATCACTCCAACAAGGTAACAAAAAACACCTGACTGAGCATGTTATATTATGTGTTTAATATATTATTGTTAAAATTATATGCTTTTGTGTGAGTGTTTGTCTGTTTTGGCAGGTCACTGCGTGGTGTGGCTCTCTGACTCTCACAGTTTAAAATTTTTGCTCTTTTTGTCGAACTTGTTCGCCACCCCTGTCTGGAGGAAATGTCTTATGAGGAATGGCTTAGGAAACTGGGGATGTTTAGCGTTTCAAAAAGAAGACTGAGAGGGGATATATTAGCTATATTTAAATATTTGAAAGGATGTCATATTGAAGAGGGAACGGGTTTGTTTTCCATGGCTTCAGAGACTAGGACTCGGGGCAATGGTTTCAAACTATAGGGAAAAAGAGATTCCATTTGAACATTAGGAAAAACTTCATGACAGTTAGAGCTGTTCGGCAGTGGAATAATATGCTGCCACAAAGGGTGGTTGAGTCTCCTTTGGAGGTTTTTAAGCAGAGGCTGGATGGCCATCTGTCGGAAACATTATGGCAGGGGCTTGGACTAGATGGCCCTTAAGGTCTCTTCCAACTCTATGATTCTATGATTTTAGGTACCTAATCTCCCTTCTCCTACGCGGGCATGCCCTACCCCCACCACCAAATCTTCCGCTGCCCAATATAATCTCTATTGGTTGCCCCCCAAGCCCTTTCGGTTCTCCAGCCAAAAGCTCATAGATGGACATCCTCAAGACCCCTTTTCCCTCGGCCAAGTGTCAGATGAAGAAGAGGGATTTTGGAAAGCTCAGTCAGCAGAGGACTAAGGGCTGGCTCCTGGAAGGCAACGGCAGTGTCCAAGGCCAAACTCACCACAAGTCTCCTGGCTCTCACCCAAGGGTTAATCTTGCAGATGTTACTATAATTATATTCAAATCCTTTACCTCTTTTTCTATTTGACAATTTTTAACTATGTTTAGCAATGCTATCTTTGGACATCTTTCTATATCAGTCCCTATAATTTATTTTATTTCATCAAAAACTATTATCCATTCCTTTTGTTTTTCTTCACAGGACCACCACATATTATAATACGTTCCTTTTTCCTTCTAGCACCTCCAACACAAGGATGTTACCTCCTTGTTTATTGCGTGCATTTTTGCCATCTCCAAATAGCTTTGTAACAATTTTCCTTAATTCTTACTGACATATTTTTCATTATTCTTTCCCTCCATATCGCATTCCAAATTTCTTCCTTTAACTCTTCATTAAAATCTGCTTGCCAAACCAGTTTTAGTGCTGTTGTTTTATATTCCTCCTCCACTAACATCTTATATAATACACTTATTATACCTTTTCTTTGATACGGATCTTCAAACTTTTCCCTTTTTTCAATAATTTCTTCAAACTCAGTCATTGCTCTACATTTCCCTTCTTTTTTTATCCAAACTTTAGTCCAGTCATCTAACTGCCCTATACTTAGTCAGTTAAGATTTTCTTTTCTTAATGCTACTTTTATTCTCACTGTATCAAGGGCGTTTGCCCAATCTTTAATTTTAATTTTAATTACCCTTTGTTCTGTCAAAATCCTACTTATTTTTATCTTTAAACTTTCTGGGAAATTTGGTAAGTCCACTATTCTATACTTGGTCCAACACACCAACATATTATTTAAGTAGGGACTATCAATACTTTTTAACATTTCTTTTAAATTTACACTAAAAGCATATTTAATTGATTAAGATAGTTGAATTCTTAAACCTTGGTTTTACATTGATCACTGTAATCAGTGTAATGTATGCCAGTTTTTAAACTTTCCAGCCAATGTATTTCATATTCTATTCTGCACTATTCTATTTTATCTTGTGTTTGGCTTTATGCCGTAACAATAAACCTTACCTTACCTTACCTTACCCTTGGGTTTGGGGGCCACTTCAAGCCAAAGCTTTTTGGGCTGTTAAGGAATTATTAGTTTCAAATTCTGTTTTGGCCCACTTGGGTGAAAAACTGCCAGTTGTGTTGGCATGCGATGCTGCTCCTTATGGGATAGGTGCAGTGCTGGCTCATAAACTTCCAGGTGGGAGGGAAGTCCTTGTGGCTTGTTTCTCGTAAGCCCTATCATCTGCAGAACAAAATTACTCACAGATTGATAAAGAAGGGCTGGCTATTGTGAAGGGAGTGAACAAATTTCATGATTTCTTGTATGGGAGGCCCTTCACAATAGTTACAGACCATAAGCTGTTGCTTGGACTTGCTGAGCCTGACCCCTCAGATGCTTTCCCCACGGGTCTTGTGTTGGTCGATTTTTAATGGTTTTATTGGTTTCTTTAAAGATAGGGAAAAAAGAGGAGAAGGAAGAAGGGGGGGAAAAGGGGAGGGGAAAGGAAAAATAGGGGACAATGCGTACATTGAGTACAGGCTGAAAGTACCAAACTAGTGCTATATATCGTTGAGTGGTTGTCAAGCTCAGCTGCCACAACTTGCCATCTTCTTATAAAAAGTTCTTCACGATCTCCTTTCAGGTAGCTAACAAGCTTATCGATTTCCATACAGTCTCTTACGATACAGCTCTTTTTCTGCTGGGATTTCGGCTTGTTTCCAGAACTGTGCATACAGAATCCTAGTAGTTACAATTATGTGTTGTATTATATAGTTTTGATCTTGTAAGACGCACCTATCTGCTATATTAAGTAAAAAGAACTCTGGTTTAAAATCTAATTTAATTTTTAGAGCTCTCTCTATAAAACTCTTTACCTTGGACCAGTAAGTAATTGCTTCTTTACATGTCCACCACATATAAAAAGTACCCGGATTCTTTTTGCATTTCCAACACCTTGAATCACATTTATACATTTTGGACAGACGAGGCGGAGAAAGGTGCCACCTATAAAACATCTTATAACAGTTTTCTTTATAGAATACAGCTTTGAACTGTTCCACTGTTTTCCACAGAGAGTCCCATTGGTCCAGATGTATTGAGTAACCAAAGTTTTCCACCCATCTAATCATACAATATTTAACCATTATTTCATTAGTTTTCAAGTCTAACAAAGAATTATAGAATTTACTAAGGGCTTTCTTCCCATCGGAAAAAATATTTTGTCAAGGGCTATCTCATTTACCATAAAACCAGTTTCTTTCATTATATTTTTATAATGAGAATACATCTGCTGATAGCTCTACCAAGTTATTTTGTAGCCCTCTAATGTCAGTTGATTTAAGGACTTCAGAGTTTGCTCTTTGTTTAATAATTGTCTGTAAGTTAAAGATTTAATTGTCGTATCCAACATAGGGCCGGATATAGCTTCACTAGGAGATAGCCGACATGGAGCTTTATTATATATTAAAGCCTTTATAGGCAACCAAACCTTAAACAAGGCGTTTCTTATCCAATGCTTTTTAAAAAGAGTTGGTGGATTATTCTTGTACCAAAGATAGTGGTGCCAACCCTTATCTAAATCATGCCCCTCCAAGTACAAAATTCTATGATTGGACATTGCGATCCAATCTTTAATCCACATCATGGCAGCTGCTTTGTAATACAGACCAAGATTTGGTAGAGCGAATCCACCCGCTATGACTCTGTCTTGTAAATATATATTTTTTATCCTTGCTTTCTTCTTTTGCCATATAAACACTCATATGCTTTTCCAGGTCAGACAATATCTTAAAATTAGGTAATACATTGAAAGAGAAAAAGCAATTTAGGCAAAACAGTCATTTTGATAGTCGCAACCCTTCCCATTAAGGAGAGCTGCAGTTTTGACCAGATGTTTAAATCAGACTTAATTTCCTTCATCAGGACACCATAATTGTTTTCCATCAATGTATTAAACCTGTTAGTTATCGTGACACCCAAATATTTTACCTTAGTTACATGTTTAAACCCAGATTGATTTACTAATTTTTCAATATTTGTAGGTGTCACATTTTTAGTTATCATACATGTTTTCTCCTTATTGATCTTAAGACCTGAGATCCTTGAAAAAACTTCTATAATATCCAGCGTTTTGGTCAGTGATGAGAGAGGGTCTTCGAGAATCAGTAAGACGTCATCTGCATACGCTTGCGTCTTGAATGTTTCACCTCTAACATTGAGTCCGTGTATGTTGGGTCTATTTCTAAGGCAAGAATAAAGAGTAGTGGTGAAAGGGGACAACCCTGCCTGGTACCTTTATAGACATTAATTTCATTGCTGAGATGGCCATTGACTATAACATGGCCTTTCTGCTTTGAATATATTTGTTCTATCGCTCTCAACATTCTATGGCCACATTGAATATAGTCTAATTTTTTTGGCTGGCTATACGTATTTGCTCCAACATCGTACAGGCAAAGTGATGGGCCATGCCGATGCCCTTAGTAGATTGCCCTTGCCAGAATGCGGTCCTGACCCTGTTCCCGTCCATCAGATCTTGCAGTTGGGAGACTTACCTGATCAGCCACTGCATGTTAGGGACAATGTGGCAGCAACTGCAAAGGATCGGGTGCTTGCCCGAATTTTGGATTGGGTGGGAAGGGGTGGCCGAGGAAGCTGGGTTCTGAATTTGTGAGCTTCACGGCTCAGAAAGATGGACTGTCTACCCAATGAGGGTGTGTATTGTGGGGAAGCCGAGTTGTGGTCCCTCCATGCTTACATAAAAAGATTTTGGTGGAGCTACATGTATCCCATCTCTGGATTTTTCCCCTTTAAGTGGTTTTTTCTGTTAAACAAACTGCTTGTTATACAAAGGTCCACTGTATCAGAAATTCAGTTGCAAGATATACAAAGCATCCAACACAGAATTACATCAGCAAGCGAGTTTAACATCGCAATAGATAAAGTGATCTGAATTACACCAGATAAACGTCACTGGTAACATCTCCCTTATGTACAACTCTTGCAAAAACTACACATTACATCATTGGACATTACACCAGGTTCTATTAGCATATACCAGCTGTACCCAATGATATCATTCTACACAACATTATATCACGTGTCCAGTCAATAATCAGTATATATTTTATATATAAGGTACCAAATGTTTTATTTTGTTTCGTTTTGTTTTTCTTTGACTTTGCCCAGTATACACCAGGTGTCCAGAATCTGTAGTCAGCTACCTGAGAGAGTTAGTCCTTGGCTTTCAGCCAATTTAAAATATTACATTTTATCATATACATACATTATATGAAATCCACAAGGATTGTGTGATTATTGAAGTTATTACCACACTCTACGATTTTTCAAAAGCTGTTGGAACGAGTGGATCCTCAGGGGTGTAGAAAGGGCAACCAGAATGACAGAAACAGGATCCTCAGTTACGACATCCAAATGACATTCAAATGGCTTCTTGACGGTGTGAGTCCTGTGATGGCTAGCAAGGCTCCCAGCTTGACTGAACCTCTTTCCACACTCCAGACATTCAAATGGCTTCTCGCCTGTGTGGGTTCTGTGATGGTTAGCAAGCCTTGCAGCTCAACTGAACCTTTCCCCACACTCCAGACATTCAAATGGCTTCTCGCCTGCTTGGATTCTGTGATGGGTAGCAAGGCTTCCAGAATGACTGAACCTCTTTCCACACTCCAGACATTCAAATGGCTTCTCGCCTGTGTGGATTCTGTGATGCTTAGCAAGGCTTCCAGATTGACTGAACCTCTTTCCACACTCCAGACATTCAAATGGCTTCTCGCCTGTGTGGATTCTGTGATGCTTAGCAAGGCTTCCAGATTCACTGAACCTCTTTCCACACTCCAGACATTCAAATGGCTTCTCACCTGTGTGTGTCCTATGATGGTTAGCAAGGCTTCCAGAATCAATGAACCTCTTTCCACACTCCAGACATTCAAGTGGCTTTTTGCCGGTGTGGATTTTGTGATGGCTATTAAGGCTTTCAGCTTGTCTGAACCTCTTTCCACACTCCAGGCATTCAAATGGCTTCTCACCTGTGTGGATTCTGTGATGGCTATTAAGGCTTTGAGCTTGTCTGAACCTCTTTCCACACTCCAGGCATTCAAATGGCTTTTCTCCTGTGTGGGTCTTGTGATGCTTAGCAAGGCTTCCAGCTTGACTGAAACTCTTTCCGCACTCCAGACATTCAAATGGCTTCTCACCTGTGTGGATTCTGTGATGCTTAGCAAGGTTTCCAGAATCACTGAAACTATTTCCACACTCCAGACATTCAAATGGCTTATCGCCTGTGTGGGTCCTGTGATGCCTAGCAAGGCTTCCAGAATGACTGAACCTCTTTCCGCACTCCAGACATTCAAATGGCTTCTCGCCTGTGTGGATTCTGTGATACTTAGCAAGGTTTTCAGAGTCACTGAACCTCTTTCCACATTCCAGACACTCAAATGGCTTCTTGCCTGTGTGGGTTCTGTGATGTCTAGCAAGGTGTTCACCTCGACTGAACCTCTTTCCACACTCCAGACATTCCAATGGCTTCTCGCCTGTGTGGGTCTTGTGATGCTTAGCAAGGCTTCTGGAAACACTGAAACTATTTCCACACTCCAGACATTCAAATGGCTTCTCGCCGGTGTGGGTTCTGTGATGTCTAGCAAGGTGTTCACCTCGACTGAACCTCTTTCCACACTCCAGACATTCAAATGGCTTCTCCCCTTGGTGAAGTTTCCTATTGGGACTAATTGTTGATGTGCTAGTAAAATATTCTTCACACTTGCCATGCTCATTCCTTTCTTCTGGTTTAGATGTTTTTGGGACCGCTTCGTCTCCCTCCTGACAAGTAATAGATTTGTCCATCTTTACATCTATTTGTTTTCCTTCTAAGCTTCTTCTTTTGGATTTGATTCTCAATGCCCTCTTTTGCACCTGAATATTCAACCTCTTTGTCTGACGCTTGGAGTCCTCCTCTTTTATTTCTTCTCTACAGTATCTTATCTGCAAAATATAAGTGACCACAAAAAACGGAGTTTTAAATCAAATAACAAAACCACTGCCATGGATAATGCAGGAGAATGAGATGCAGCTTCAGGGTCCCTGGTCTATGGAACTCCCTGCCAGAAGAAGTGGTGACAGCTGTCAGCCTTGACAGCTTTAAGATAGGAAAGGACAATTTCATGGAGAACAAGGGTATTGATAGCTATCAATATGGATGCCTAAGGGAAACCTCTGAGTTGGATCCACCTGATTGTGGGTGTGTGGTCTGTGTAAGGATGGGTTGTAGGAAGTGCAACTGGTTTGGGGGTGTACCTGGTTACGTTTTTGCACCACTGTCGAGCAATGCGCTGACGGATCCCTGATTTTGTGTGTGCTGTCAGTGTGTAAAGATGGGGCCTAGGATGTGATAGTAGTTTGGAGGTGATCCTGGGTAAAAATCAGGTAGATCCATATTCATCTGTGCCTTGGATCCATGTTTTTGCACCACTGATGTGTCTGTCATGCACTGATGGTCCCCTGATTTTGGGTGTGCAGTCTGTGTGTAAGGATGGGGCCTAGGATATGATATTGGTTTGGAGGTGATCCTGGGTAAAAATCAGGTAGATCCGTGTGGACTGGTGCCTTGAATCCATGTTTTTGCACCACTATGGAGCCATGCACTGATGGGCCCAGGATTTTTGGTGTGCAATCTGTGGACTGAAATGGGCTCTATATATCAGGGCTGTGCAACTTTGAACAGGCCGAGGTCTACTTTTTCCGGGTGAAAGTGCCTAAGGGCTATTACACTAAAACCTCTACTTACGAATTTTATCTGTTCTGAGCATATGCTCATAAGTAAAAAAAAAATTGTAAGTAAAGCAGCGGTTTCCCATAGGAACGCATTGAAAATCAATTGATCCTTTCTGGGGGGCTGGACATATTTCAATGTTACTCAATTGGTCATGACCCAATGGTGCGCCAATCATCTGGCCAGTAGGGTGAGGCGGGGACTGTGCCATGGCCCTTGAACTGCCCTGCTCGGCTAAGACAGTGGGCTGGCAGACCCAGAGCTTTGTTGGGGCAGTGGTGGGTCTTGGGTTGGAGGAAGTAGAGTTGGAGAACTTATCACCTCACATTTTTAATTGATGGCTGATGGGCTACTTTTGAACCCTTCACAGGCTACTGGTAGCCCCTGGTCTACCTGTTGGGCAGGCCTGCTATATGTGTTAGTGGATTTATCATTGTGGGGCTGGAGAGGTGGGAGAAGCTCCACTGAGGAGAGTGCTGCCCACACCTGCTGAGAAGGAAAGGGAAGAGTGGATGGAGAAACAGAAACAGAGGGAGGGGGACAGGCTTGACAGACTGAGGGAGCAAGAGGCGAATAATAGAAAGGGAGGAAGCCCGAAAGGCCCAGGAGTCCCAAGAGGTGGGAAAGAAGATGGAGGCGGGAAGACCTGAGCAAACCCCTGGACTGGTGGAAAGGGAAAAGGTGGGAGAAGCCAGCCAACCCACGGCTGTGAGGTGGGGTTTGGGGAAGTTAAAAAGGAGAAGCCGAGAGTCCTACCCCCAGGTTGGGAATGGGTGCGGATGGAGGACCCCTACACCGGACGATGGGAGCAGATGATGATGCCCCATGCTGAGGCAGAGAGCCATCGCCAGAGAGTGTCATAATATGTAGAATTGACAAAATATATGGAATAATGTGAAATGGGGACTGTTTATGGTGAGAAACAGTACCCAACACTCTGTTGATTTTGTATATTTGTTATTGCTTGGTGTTATGCTGTTCTAATTTGCTGCATATTTGCTGTATATATTCAATATAAGAGTTTTATTCTAAGTCATGTTTCTTTGTCTCTCCGTTTCTAAGTTCTGATAATACTTATTGCAATTATCTACACTTTATCTACAGGCTACTGCTGCTAAGCTTATATATTTCTCTGCTATACACATGTGTGTATTTTCTTTTCATAACCCCTAATTTAACTGTTTGATAGAGAGCACATAAAAAGGGGTGCTCGTATTGGGGAGAGCGAGAGGCTTGCGAGTATCATCACAAGTTGAAGCAGATGCAGGTGGAGATGCCGACCCGAGACTTGGAACCTCTGGGAGCGTGTGGTGGAACCCCCCTCCCTCCGGAGCAGAAGGGGGACTGAACCCCTCAAACTTCACCCCGTCTAGAGACTCTGAGAATAACCCGTTTGCAGTTGATGTTGATTGTTTTGGGACAGTTGTTAAAGGATACGCCTCCAGGGACCTGGAAGAAGTGAATAAAACTCCTGTTCGTTCTAAAACAAAAGCGTCTTTATTTGGTTCTGCAGGGCGGGTAGACTGGCCAAACCCAGAACCCTCACAATCATGATCCAATGTATAAATCCTATGAACTCAGAGGGCTCCGTGAGATGGATCCACAATTTTGCACCACTAGTTGGCCATGAATGGGATGTGTGATGGTGATTTGGAGGGATCCCATGTAAAAATCATATGAATTCAAGAGGATCCATCAAGATCCGCTTTTTACTTTCTTCCAGAGAATTTCCTTCTCTCTCCCCACCCACCCCCCAATTCCTTCTCCTGGACTTTTTCCTGAATGTCCTTATTTTTCTTATGGGGGAGAGGGAGGCACCCCCTCCTCCTCCTTCCACAACCCCCCCTCTAAAGACCCCCCCTCTGTGGCACAAGCCCCCCTCCTCCTCCCCCTCCCTCTTATTCGCTGTCCCCCCCCCTTTTTTGTCCGTCCCTCAAAGCTGCTTCGTCCACCCTTTTTCATTGCGGGGGGAGATATATATAGGGAATGAGGAGGGGGGAGGTTGGGAGGGGGCTTTCTTAGAGGGGGGAGGGAAATTTAACGCCTCCTTCTCTTTCCAGACCCCAAGAAGGGGAGACTCCTCTCCTGAGAACCCTAACCCCACCCCACCCACACGGATTTCATCAGCAACGCCCCCCCCTTTTTCCTCCTCGTCCCCCCCATAAAGGGACGCCCAAGTGGGTCCTGCCCCCTCCCTTGCCACCTCTCCCCCCATGGCACTCCCCCCAATCGCATTGCAAACACACACACCCGAAATTGCAATTGCACAACACACCTCCTCCTCCTCCTCTTCCTTGGGGGTGTGTGTCTCTTTTCCTCCCCTCCTTCCAGCAACCACAGAGAAGAGCCTTCTTTTTTGGGGGGGTTATAGTCTCATGGAGAACAGGCCCTTCCCTGGGAGCTTTTCGCTTCCTGCCACTCTAAGAAGCGGGACTCGCTGCCCTTCCCCCCGTCCTTGGGAGGACCGAACCGAATACTGCCCAGCCCCCAAACGGCTAGCAAGGCTCCCAGCTTGACTGAAACTCTTTCCACACTCCAGACATTGAAATGGCTTTTTTCCTGTGTGGGTCCTCTGATGACTAGCAAGGTGTGCAGCTCGACTGAAACTCTTTCCACACTCCAGGCATTCAAATGGCTTCTCACCTGTGTGGGTCCTTTGGTGACGAGAAAGGGATCTAGAATCACTGAACCTCTTTCCACACTCCAGACATTCAAATGGCTTCTCGCCTGTGTGGGTCCTGTGGTGACGAGAAAGGGATCTAGAATAACTGAACCTCTTTCCACACTCCAGACATTGAAATGGCTTTTCTCCTGTGTGGATTCTGTGATGACTAGCAAGGTGTTCAGCTCGACTGAATCTCTTTCCACACTCCAGGCATTCAAATGGCTTCTCACTTGTGTGGGTGCTGTGATGGCGAACAAGGTGTGCAGTTTGAATGAACCTCTTTCCACACTCCAGGCATTCAAACGGCTTCTCGACTTCGTGTGTTGTCAGGTGTATAGTTAGGTCTGTAGAACAACTAAAACTCTTTCCACACTCCAGACATTCAAATGGCTTATCTCCTGTGTGGGTTCTGTGATGCCTAGCAAGGTTGTCAGTTCGACTGAACCTCTTTCCACACTCCAGACATTCAAATGGCTTCTTGTCTGTGTGGGTCCTGTGATGCCTAGCAAGGTGTCCAGCTTGACTGAACCTCTCTCCACACCCCAGACATTCAAATGGCTTCTCACCTGTGTGGGTCCTGTGATGACTAGCAAGGTTTCCAAGTTGACTGAACCTCTTTCCACACTCCGGACATTCAAATGGCTTCTCACCTGTGTGGGTCCTGTGATGACTAGCAAGGTTTCCAAGTTGACTGAACCTCTTTCCACACTCCGGGCATTCAAACGGCTTTTCGCCTGGGTGTGTTCTCAGGTGTATAGTTAGGTCGGTAGAACAACTAAAACTTTTTCCACACTCTAGGCATGTCAATGGCTTCTCCCCTTGGTGAAGTTTTCTATGAGAACACATTGTCGAGGTACTAGTAAAAGATTTTCCCCAGTTGGCATGCTCATTCCTTTCTTCTCCTTTGGATGTTATCTGAACTGCTTCATCTTCCTCCTGACAAGTAATAGATTTGTCCAACCTTACATCTATCTGTTTTCCTTCTAAACTTCTTTCTTCGGGTTTGATTCTCAACATTCTCTTTTGCATCTGAATATTCAACCTCTTCCCCTGGTACTTGGTGTCCTCCTCTTTTATTTCTTCCCTGCAGCGTCTTACCTGTAAAATATAATCAACCACAAAAATTTATCACACTCCTCCTGTGATCATCTGTGAGGAAATGGTTCCTTTCCTGGCTGGGTAAAGTGTCAAGGGATTAGAAAATGGCTGCAGTTAGGTCAAGAGAAGCAATGTCTGTGTAGTTGTTTTTGTCCCCTTGTTCCAACTCAGCTCACAGGTGCTGTCTTATCGCCTGGGAAGAGGCTCAGCGAGGAAGAAGGAGTCATAACATCACATTACTGAGAAACACACTTCATGGGAAATAGAGGTGTGGAAGAAGACTAATTAATATGCTAAACAATGCCCTGTGATTGGACAATTACCAGAATGACTCTGGCAAAGGGGAGGAGATGCCAACAATGAGATGATGCTTTTAAGTTAGAGCAGGGCTGTTCAACTTTGAACAGGCCAAGGTCTATTTTTTCCAGCCCAAAGTACCTGAGGGCTACTACACTAAAACCTCTACTTACGAATTTTATCCGTTCTGAGCACATGCTCATAAGTAAAAACTTTTGTAAGTAGAGCAGCAGTTTTCCATAGGAATGCATTGAAAACCAATTAATCTGTTCTGGAGGGAACAGATCTCAATGCGCCATGGCCCTTGAACTGCCCCTCTTGGCTGAGACAGGGAGGGATGGAGAACATATCCCCTCACTTTTTTATTGATGGCCAGCGGCCTACTTTTGAACCCTTTGCGGGCTACCAGTAGCCCGCGGTCTACCCTTTGGACAGGCCTGAGTTAGAGAATAGAATGGCTGGCTATGCTTGCTTGGAACTCAGAATTCTGATGATGATGATGATTCTTTCTGGCACTTAGTTTTTAGAGCTTTTATTCATCATGAGCCTTGTAGTTCAGAATGTTAGTGTAACTTAAAAATAATTTAGACAGCTTTATTATTATTAAATTTTTTTTGGATTGCAAATCCTGTGACCATGCTACTGATGATTGTCTCATATTTTGTGCTTTGCGCTGATCTTTTCTAATGAAACTTTGAAATGACTTTTTACTTTTACTTTGCTATTTTTTGCCCAAAGAGTGAGTGTGGGTAAAACTCAGTGCCTTGGCTAGAGAAGTAATTTTGGAACTTAGGACATTTTTCTTGTTTGTCCTACCTTGAAGGGTTGGTGTATCTTGCAAAGTACACAACCAGGGTTGATGCTACAGAACCTAGCTGCCTGAGAGACCTTAGACCACCTCCACAGACACTCCCCTAGGTAAAGGGGAAAAAGAGTGGTGGGTTTTAAAGGTGAAATTGGCTATCAGGGGCTGGATCCATCAAGGGAGGTGACCTTAAGGGCCTCCTGGAACCTTACCTTTCCCGTACATATTACTACTCTCCTTTGCTCCTTAAAAGAGACTCAGGGTGGCTCAACTCTGCTTAGTAGTGGTTTGGGCTTCATATATCCAGGAAGCATAAAAATACTATATAAAATGCTTTCACGTATTAAGAACATAAGAACAACCTAGCCAGAACAGGCCATCACAGCCCATCCAGTCCAGCATTCTGTCTCACCCAGTGGCTCACCATTTGCTTCAGGGTATTCCCAAGCAGATGTCTTCATATGCTTACGATTCCCCACAAATGGCATTGAGAGAAATCCTGACTATCTGTTAAAATCAGAGGTTGTCCTTAGGCATCCATATTGACAGCCATGGATACCCTTGTTCTCCATGAACTTGTCCAATCTTTTCTGATAGCTGTCAAGACTAAAAACTGTCACCACGTCTTCTGGCAGGGAATTCCATAGACCAGTGATCCTCTGGGTGAAAAAGTACTTCCTCTTATTTGTTTGAGATCTAGCACCCAAAAGTTTCATGGAGTGCCCCCTAGTTCTACTGTTGTTCGATAAGGAAAAGTTTTTCCTTGTTTTATTTATGTATTTACTTTTTGTTTGTTTGTTTGTTTGTTTGTTGCATTTTATACCACCCATCTTCCAGAAGGAACTCTGGGCAGTTTACAATCAAGAATAAAACCAGCGGTATGTAACAAGAAAAGAAGAAAGAACTAGTAAAAATAAGAAGGGGGAAATCCTCAGCAAGAGGCGACGTGGGCAGCAAAAAAATAAAATAAACGAAAAGGTTGCCACATTCTCAGCCACCAAATCTGGCCCTCCTTACAAAAAGTTTGAGCACCCCTAACATAAGCCTCCTTAAAAAGGAAGGTTTTCAGAGCCTTTTTGAAGGCAGGCAGGGACTGTGCTAGACACAGCTCACTAGGCAAATGATTCCACAAGGTGGAGCCCACCACAGAGAAGGCCCGGTTACGTGTGAGTCATTTCCGCGCCTCCCTTGGTGTGGCCACCCTAAGTGAGTGTCCCTGCGCCATTCTAGTGGGCCTGACCCCCGTCAACCTTTGGGAGAAACGCTCCGACAGGTACTCCTGTCCCAAGCCATGGAGGGTTTTGAAAATCAAAACCAGGACCTTGAACCTGATCCGGAGGGCAGCGGGAAGCCAATGCAGGCATGCCAGGACTGGGGTGATGTAATCAAATCTACGAGCACCCACCACCAGTCTGGCTGCCGCATTCTGCACCCGCTGAAGCCTCCGGACAAGGGTCAAGGGCAACTCCACATAGAGGGCATTGCAGTAGTCGATCCTCGAGATCACGAGGGCCTGCACAACTGTCCTCAGGGAGAACTCATCGAGGTACGGGTGGATCTGGGCGATCCTGAGGAGGTGGGAAAAAGAGGCCCTAGAGACCGCCGTCACCTGGGCATCCAGGGAGAGAGCTGAGTCCAGGACCACACCCAGATTCCTGGCCCTGTCCGTAGGCTGGAGGGAGACCCCCCCAAGGCTAGGGAGGGGGCCATTGTACCTGGACGAGGGCACCCCAAAGAACAGAACCTCAGTCTTCTCTGGGTTCAGCTTGAGCTGGTTGGTCCTAGTCCATTCCAAGACCGCCTCCAGGTACAGATCAAGGGAGCGTACTGCCTCACTGCAGAGGAAGAAAAGGATAGAGATGCGTGTCATCAGCGTACTGATGAGAGCGAACTCCAAATCTCCTGATGACCTCTTCCAGCGGCCTCATATAAACATTGAACAGCATGGGGGAGATTGCCGACCTCTGGGGCACCATACAGGGGAGTGTCCAAGGAGCCGACAAATCACCCCCCTGCTGATCCCGCTGAGACTGGTCACCAAGGAAGGACTGGAGCCAGCCAAGAGCTGAGTCCCCAATTCCAGCCTCAGTGAGCCAATCCAGCAGGTTACTGTGGTCGATGCCATCAAAGGCAGCTGACAGGTCAAGGAGGATCAACAGGGAGGAACACACACACCCCCGTCGGCCACCCTGAGGAGGTCATCCTGCAGAGCGACCAGGACAGTCTCAGTCCCCTGAAGCAGCCTGAACCCGGACTGGAAGGATCCAGGATACGATTTTCCGCCAGGTAGGACTGGAGCCGGACGGCAGCCACCCTTTCAACTACCTTGCCCAGGAAGGGAACAATGACAATCGGACGATAGCTGGACAAGTCATCAGACGCCAAGCCTGGATTTTTCAAAGTGGGCTTCACCACGGTCTCCCTATCAACTTTGTCCACTCCATGTATGATTTTATAAACTTCAATCAGGTCACCTCTTAGGCGCCGTCATTCAAGAGTGAAGAGGCCCAGCCGTTGCAGCCTCAGATGGTAAGGAAGGTGTTCCAGTTCCTGAATCATTCTGGTTGCCCTCCTCTGCACTTTTCCCATTTCTATAATATCCTTCTGGAAGGATGGGGACCAGAAGTGAACACAAGGCTCCAGATGGCAGATGGCCAGCCTCAGCATTGATTGATAAAAATAGGCAAAAGGACACTTGCTGACTTGTTTTCTATACCCTTCCTAATGATCCCTAGCATTGAGTTGGCTTTTTTCAGTGATGTGGCACACTGGGTAGACACCTTCCTGGAGCTGTCCACCGGGACACCAAGGTCCCTTTCCTGGTTTGTTTCAGAGAGTTCAGGCCCCATCAGCTTATAAATGGAATTGGGTGTGTGTGTTTTTTGCCCCAACGTGCATCACTCTGCACTTGCTAATGTTGAAGCTCAGTTGCCACTGCTTTGCCGACTCCCCCAGGGTCAAGAGATCCCTCTGGATCTCCTCTCAATCTCTCTCAGATTTGAGCAATCTCTCTCGGTTTTTACTACCCCGTATAATTAGATATGGTATAATTGTATGTGTGTGTGTTGTGTCCTTACAGTCATGACGGACTCTTCGTGACCCCATGTCCATGGAGTTTTTCTTGGCAGGAATCCTGGAGTGGTTTGCCAGTTCCGACTCCAGGCGCCTACAGCACCTGCTATTCCCTGGTGGCCCTTTCCAGACAGGGCCAGGAATCTGGGTGTGGTCCTGGACTCAGCCCTCTCCCTGGAAGCCCAGGTGATGGCTGCTTCCAGGTCCGCTTTCATCCACCTCCGCAGGATTGCCCAGATCCTCCAGTATCTCGATGAGTCCTCCCTGAGGACAATTGTGCAGGCCCTGATGATCTCGAGGGTCGACTACTGCAATGCCCTCTACGTGGGGTTGCTCTTGACCCTGGTCCGGAGGCTGCAGCGGGTGCAAAATGCGGCGGCCAGGCTGGTGGTGGGTGCCCGTAGATACGAGCACATCACCCCAGTCCTGGCTCGCCTGCATTGGCTTCCCGTTGCCTTCCGGATCAGGTTCAAGGTCTTGGTCTTGATTTTCAAAGCCCTCCACGGCTTGGGACAGGAGTACTTGGCAGAGCGTATCTCCCAAAGGACAACTGGGTCCAGACCCACCAGGCTGGCGCAGGCGCGCTCGCTGAGTTTGGCCACACCCAGAGAGGCACGGAAATCACATACGCGTGATCGTGCCTTCTCTGTGGTGGGCCCCGCGCTCTGGAATCATCTTCCCAGTGAGCTGCGCCTGTTGGAGTCCCTGCCTGCCTTTAAGAAGGCCTTGAAGACCCACCTCTTTAGAGAGGCTTTTGGCAACCTTCTCTGTTAGACTGTTTTTGTTTTTGATTTTTGGCCTGGGTTTGCCGCCATCTTGCCTCATTGCCTCTCCTTTTATAGTTTGTTGTTTTATTATTTGTTTTTATTGCTGTAAGCCGCCCAGAGTTCCCTTTGGGGAATATGGGCGGGATACAAGACAAACAAACAAACAAACAAACAAACAAATAAATCTTGGACTGTTAGTTCTCGGATGGGGCAGGGGAGGCATTTTTCGGGGGGGGGGTCATCCTGTCAACTGCCCCATGGGGCTTCTGAGAAAAGGGCTGGAGAGAGAGAGGAGGGCCCTGGGGGGGGAGCTCTCTGCACGTGGGCAGAGGAGCAGGGGACAGAGAGAAAGAGAGAGAGGGAGGGAGGGAGCTGCCTTGGGACCCCAGGGGAGACGCAGGGCTCAGATTTTGGCTCAGGACAAGGAAATCTGGGGGGGGGGGGCTTTCAACCTCTTTCCTTCTTTGCCATGTGTTCTCCCCCCATACAATGGGGATTAAAACAAAAGGGGGGAATTCCTTTAAAATCCTGACCCCCCCCACCAAAGGAGGGGCTTCCCTTCTCTCTCCCCCCACTCTCTCCCTCCCTTTATAAAGCTTTGGTTTTCCCCCTTCTCACTCGCTGTCTTTTCTCTCCATCCCCCCCCCCAATGAAAGGGGGGGATCTGTCCCTGGAGGAGGGAGGACTGGTACCTTTTTTATGGGGGGGGGGATTACGAAAAAGCGTCTTCCTCCCTCCTTTTTTCCTTGCGGGGGGAGGTAGAGAAAGGGAAGAGGGTTGCCTGGATCGCCCCCCCAATTCCCTCCAAAAAGGGGGGTTCAGTTCTCCCCCCTCCCTCCTCCTGGTTGGGGGGGGGGGCAAATTTAAGCCTCCTTCTCCCTCCAGCCCCAAAGGAGTTTGCAGTGGGGGAAATTCTCTTCTGGGACATCCCCCCCCACAGATGTTTTCAACAACAACAGGCCCCCCTTTTCCTCCTCCTCCCCCCCCCACAATAGCATTGCAACCCCCCCGCAGTTGCACAACGCACCTCCTCCTCCTCCTCCTTCTTGGGGGGGGTCTCTTTTCCTCCCCTCCTTCCAGCAACCACAGAGGAGAGACTTCTTCTTTGGGGGGGGGGGGATAATAGTCTGGTGGAGAACAGGCCCCTCCCTGGGAGCCTTTCACTTCCTGCCATTCTAGGAAGCGGGCCTCGATGCCCTCCCGCCCCCCCTTGGAGGACCGAATACTGCCCCCCCCGCGCACCCTTCTGGTCCTGCAAGGCAGGCAGGGAAGGAGGGAGGGAGGGGGAAGAGAAATTGGGGGGGGGGAAATACCCCTTCCTCCTCCTCCTCCTCCTCCTCTTCTTCTTCTTCCCCATTTCATGTGGTCACTGGGGGGGGGCAACCTTCCCTCTCCTTCCCTCCGGAGCCCCCCCTTCCCTCCCTTCCCTCCCAATCCCAGAAGTTCCCAAACTTTTTTCTCCCTTGCCCATTTCTTTATTTTCTTTTCCCTGGACGCCCCCCCTTGCTTGCCTAACACTGAATTTTCCGGAACTTTTAAACTTCCAATGAACTTCTGGCAGGTGCAGGGCAGTGCTGCTTACTTTGGTAGGAGGTTTTTTTTTTATAGTGATAGCCTTTCTTTAGGGGCTGGTGGCTCAGTGGGCTAAGGCACGGAAACTGTAGACTGCAAAGTCGGCAGCTGGGCGGTTCGAATCCCGGGTGCTGCCATGCAGTGGAGCTCCTGCCAACCTAGCAGTTTGAAAGCATGTAAATGCAAGTAGAATTTTTTTGGCCTGGGTTTGCTGCCGTCTTGCCTCATTGCCTCTCCTTTTATAGTTTGTTGTTTTATTATTTGTTTTTATTGCTGTAAGCCACCCAGAGTTCCCTTTGGGGAAGATGGGAGGGATACAAAACTAATAAATAAATAAATAAATAAATAAATAAATAAATAATTCTCGGACTATTAGTTCGCAGATGGGGCAGGGGAGGCATGGGGTGCATCCTGTCAACTGCCCCACGGGGCTTCTGAGAGAAGGGCTGGAGAGTAGAGATGGGCACGACCAGGAAAAATGACGTTTCGAGTTGTCGTGTGTCGGAGCCGGCCCGTTTCGGCTCGTTTCCGTTTGTCGCAAAATGTTTCAAAAATTTGTCGTTTCGTTTGTCGTCTGTCGTTAGTACTGGTTTGGGGGGGTAGGGTTAGCGGGTTCCTGGAGGCACCTCTCTGGGGTGGGTGCCTCCTCTGGCCCGCTAGGAAAGGAAAAGGAAGGGTACGCGTAGCCATCGCGTACCAAGGGGCAGAGGGCGAGGCACTAGGCTTAGGGCCATTACGGGTAAGGTTAGGGTTAGTTAGTGGGTGCACCTCTGGGTGCCTCTCTGACCCACTAAGAAGGACAGTGTACTGGCGTA
The DNA here is from genome assembly GCA_037367305.1 of Phrynocephalus vlangalii. Classification (NCBI taxonomy): domain Eukaryota; kingdom Metazoa; phylum Chordata; class Lepidosauria; order Squamata; family Agamidae; genus Phrynocephalus; species Phrynocephalus vlangalii. Next base: position 36,121 of record JAWVWN010003054.1, on the reverse strand, counting down.
TGGGTTAGGGTTAGGGTAAGGGTTCGGGCTAGGGTTATAGTGGGCTTTTTATGCCCGACTGGCACATCCCAGAAGTCTCAGTCAAAACCTGGCCAAGTGGCCATGCGATTGGTGGAATGGCTCCAAAGATTTGCATGGTCCCATCCCATGGCCAGCCCATCATTGCGCAGGTTTAAAAAAATAAAAATAAAAATAAAAATAAAAATAAAATAAAATAAAATCAATGGAGACGTTTTATTGCAAGAAAAACCCACTGCTGCTACTGTAAAAATTCAGGCAGTTAAAATACCTAATTTTCGCATGTTTCTGTGGTGCTTTGGTGGGTTTTTGGACCACGATCTCAAAAAAAATATTGCGGTTGCCATTTTGGATCCCCCCGCAGTCCAGTAGCCATGACTCAACTCCCAGATAAACGCACCTGGATGACTGAGAATCTTCACAGACATGGCATGGTGAGACGACGAGGATGCCCCCCACCACAGCAGCCCAGGACAGGAGAGGGGGGGAGGCCGGGGACCCCCCCCCCCAGAAACCACCCCTCTGGTAGGTGCCCTCACTCAGGCAGGCATATTTTCGCCTGCTTTTTTGGCCGGGAATCAGGTTTTTTTTAAAAAAAAAACAAAACTTTTTTTCTGTGCTGCTTGCAATGGCGCGATCGCCGCAATGCCACGAACAACAACGACAAATCAGACCCAATTTTTCTTTTTTCGGTTCGAGTTTGAGTTCTGACGGCTTAATTGCCGTTACCGTTACGTAACGGAAACGAGGAACGGAAACGAGAATTTCGCCAACTCATGCCCATGTCTACTGGAGAGAGAGAGAGAGAGAGAAGGGCCCTGGGGGGGGAGGCCTCTGCACATGGGCAGAGAAGCAGGGGACACAGACAGAGAAAAAGAGAGAGAGGGAGGGAGGGAGGGAGCTGCATTGGGACCCCAGGGGAGACGCAGGGCTCAGATTTTAAGAACATAAGAACATAAGAAGAGCCATGCTGGATCAGGCCAAAGGCCCATCTAGTCCAGCTTCCTGTATCTCACAAGTGGCCCCACCAGATGCGTTTGGGAGCGCACGAGACTAGATATCTGTCTCCTGATACCACTCCACTGCATCTGGCCCTTGAAGTACCCTGGTTTCTCCATCATAGTTTGTAACCTGTGATGGATTTTTCCTCCAGGAATCTGTCCAATTTGAAGGCATCCAGGCCAGATTCCATCACCACATCCTGTGGCAGGGAGTTCCACAGACTAACAATGCGATGGGTGAAAAAATATTTTCTTTTGTCAGTTCTTACTCTCCCAGCCCTCAATTTGAGCGGATGTCCCCTAGTTCTGGTATTTTGAGAGAGGGAGAAGAGCTTCCCTCTATCCACTTTACTCATACCTTGCATTATTTTGTATGTCTCAATCATATCCCCCCTCAGGCGCCTTTTTTCCAGACTAAAGAGGCCCAAATGTTTTAGCCTTTCCTCATAAGGGAGGTCCCCCAGCCCAGTAATCATTTTAGTCGCTCTCTTCTGCACCTTTTCCAGTTCCACTATGTCTTTCTTGAGATGTGGTGACCAGAATTGTACACAATACTCCAGGTGGGGCCTTACTATTGTTTTGTATAATGGCATTATAAATGTTGGCTGTTTTATTTTCAATCCCCTTTTTGAAAATCCCTAGTATGGAATTGGCCTTCTTCACCGCTGCCATACATTGGGGAGGCACCTTCATGGAGCTGTTCACCAACACACCAAGATCTCATTCGTGATCCGTCACGGATAACTCAGAGCCCATGAGTTGATGGATGAAGTTTGGATTTTTTTGCCCCAATATGCATTACTTTACATTTGGCTACATTAAATCACATTTGCTATTTCGCAGCCCATTCCCTCAGTTTGGAGAGATCCTTCTGGAGCTCCTCACAATCTTCTCTAGTTTTTACCACATGGAAAAGTTTTGTGTCATCTGCAAACTTGGCCCCCTCACTGTTTATCCCTGTCTCCAGGTCATTTATAAACAGATTGAAAAGCACCGGTCCCAGGACAGAGCCCTGGGGCACACCACTTTTCACCTCTCTCCATTGTGAAAATTTTGGCACAGGACAAGGAAACCTGGGGGGGGGGGAGCTTTTAACCCCTTTCATTCTTAGCCATGTGTCCCCCCCCCACACACAATGGGGATTAAAACAAAGGGGGGGATTCCTTTAAAACCCTGACCCCCCCCACCAAAGGAGGGGCTTCCCTTCTGTTCCCCCACCCACTCCCTCCCTCCCTTTATAAAGTTTCGATCCCACCCCCACCTTCTCACTCGCTGCCTTTTCGTCTTCCTCCCTCCTTTTTTCCTTGCGGGGGGAGGTAGAGAAAGGGAAGAGGGTTGCCTGGATCGCCCCCCCCAATTCCCTCCAAAAAGGGGGGGTTCAGTTCCCCCTCTCCCCCCTCCCTCCTCCTGGTTGGGGGGGAGCACATTTACACCTCCTTCTCCCTCCAGACACAAAGGAGTTTGCAGTGGGGGGGGGATTCTCTTCTGGGACATCCCCCCCACGGATGTCTTCAACAACAACAGCCCCCCCCCTTTTCCTCCTCCTCCTCCTCCCCCCAATAGCATTGCAACCCCCCCAATTGCAGTTGCACAACGCACCTCCTCCTCCTCCTCCTCCTTCTTTGGGGGGGTCCCTCTTTTCCTCCCCTCCTTCCAGCAACCACAGAGGAGAGACTTCTTCTGGGGGGGGGGTTATAGCCTCATGGAGAAGAGGCCCCTCCCTGGGAGACTTTCACTTCCTCCCACTCTAGGAACCGGGACTCGCTGCCCTTCCCCCCCTTGGAGGACCGAACACTCCCCTCCCCCAGCGCACCCTTCTGGTCCTGCAAGGCAGGCAGGGAAGGAGGGAGGGAGGGGGAAGAGAAATGGGGGGGGGGGCGAATACGCCTTCCTCCTCCTCCTCCTCCTCTTCTTCTTCTTCTGCCCCATTTCAGGTGGTGAGCATGCGGGGGGGGGCTTCCCTCTCTTTCCCTCCGGAGCCCCCCCTTCCCTCTTTTCCTCCCAATCCCAGAAGTTCCCAAACTTTTTTCTCCCTTGCCCATTTCTTTATTTTCTTTTCCCTGGACGCCCCCCCCCTTGCTTGCCTAACACTGAATTTTCCAGAACTTATTAACTTCCAATGAACTTCTGGCAGGTGCCAGGCAGTGCTGCTTACTTTGCTGGGGGGGGCGTTATTTTAATTTTTTTTTATAGTGATAGCCTTTCTTTAGGGGCTGGTGGCTCAGAGGGCTGCTAAGGCACGGAAACTGTAGACTGCAAAGTCGGCAGCTGGGCAGTTCGAATCCCGGGTGCTGCCATGCAGCGGAGCCAGCTCTCGCTGATAACCCCAGCTTCTGCCAACCTAGCAGTTCGAAAGCATGTAAATGCAAATAGATAGATAGGTATCGCAGAATTTATTTTGTTTCCCTTGGACCGCCCCCCCTCCCCGCCTGTCTGGCATCTTCCTCCTCCTCCTCGGATTTCCCCTCATCATCATCATCTTCTTCTGCCCCATTTCAGGTGGCGAACGCGGGGGGGGGGGACTTCCCTCTGGAGCCCCTCCTTTCCTTCCCTTCCTCTAAAATCCAGATGTTCCCAAACTTCTTTCTCACTTGCCTATTTATTTTGTTTCCCGTGGACCCCCCCTCCCTCCCCGCCTGCCTGCCTAATCCTGAAATTTCTATAACTTCTTAACTTCAAATGTACTCCTGACAGCTGACACAGTCCTGCTCATTTTGATAGGGTTGGGGTTTTTTTTTTGTAAAATTGTAAAAAAAAGAGAAAGACACATACTATTTTCATTCTTACCTTTGTTTGAAAAGACACAAAATGTAAGTAAATATTCGGATTTGGAAGGAAACAAATCAGAACCTAGTCAAATTCTTACCTAGAATTAATACATAAATACAGGAGCAGTGCCTCGCAAGACGAACATCCTGTAAGATGAATTTTCCACAAGGCAAACAGAATATTCCAGGAAGAGGCATGTTTTCCCAGATAACATTTTTGCCTCTGGGATGCCTTGAGAAAAAAAGTGTAAAAGCAATGCTGCTCCTGGCAGCCTGACGCGCCTGGCGGTTTGTGACAGCTCGGCCTGCCGGAAGCAGCATTCAAGGGTGCAGGGAATTCAAAACCCCGCCTGCCTTTCCTGGCCCTGCAGGACCCGATCCATGGGGGCCATTCCGCGTGGGGGGAAAGCCTGGACCGAAGCCCCCCACTGCTCCCCCCTTTGCCTGGGGATGCCTCTGCCCCAAAATGGCTCGCCCCAGAGACCAGAGGTGATCCAGCAGATTGATTGATCTACTGTGCCACCTGACCAAAGGTCACCTTTGTAGGAAAGCCAGAGACAAGGAAGAGAAGCCAGACATTTTGTGCTGGATCGGGAGATGGTTTCCTGCCTCAGGACATATTGTCTTCTCTTACTAAGTTTTAGGGTGTCTCCTGGGATTTAGAGGCACAAAAGTCCCCTTTGGGTAAAATGGCAACAAACTCAAGATTCAGGACAGAGAACAGTCTTTGCCTGTTTCCGGAAAACCATCAGAGATGGAGCAGTTCTGGCTTCTGGTAGGAGGGAGTTCCAGAGTCTGGGCACAGCAGTCGAGAAGGTCCCTTCATGGGTTCCCACGAGACGTACCTGGGAGGGTGGCGGGATCGAGAGAAAGGTCTCTCCCAATGACCTTAACCATACTGTGAGATTCGATATTTGAGGTAGCTACGACCCAGGTCGTACAGTGCTTTGTAGGTCAAGGTCAGCACTTTGAATTATGCCCAATAGCTGATGGGTAGCCAGTGGAGCTGCTTTCATAGGTGTGTAATGTGATCTCTGTACCCTGCTCCAGTCAGCAATCTGGCTGCTGCATTTTGGACCCAGTGAAATTTCCTGAGAGTTTTCATTGTTAGTCCCACATAGAGCACATTCCAGCAGTATAGCTGGGATAGAAGAGCCAGTGTTCATAGAATCATAGAGTTAGAAGAGACCTCAAGGGCTATCTAGTCCAACCCCCTGCCATGTAGGAACCCCCATCACAGGAGACCTGACAGATTTCCATCCAGCCTCTGCTTAAAAAACCTCCAAAGAAGGAGACTCCACCACCCTTCTCTGTGGCAGCATCTTCCACTGCTGAACAGCTCTAACTGTCATGAAGTTCTTCCTAATGTTCAAATGGGATCACTTTTCCTGTAGTTTGAAACCACTGCCCCTTATCGAAGGCCTTGCTAAAGTCCAGATAAGCAATATCCACAGCATTCCCCTCATCCACCAGGCCTGTAATTCTATCAAAGAAAGAAATCAATTCGGTCTGGCATGACTTGTTTTTAAGAAACCTGTGTAGACTTCTCATAAGGACAGCATTGTTTGTTAAATAATTGCAGACTGCCTATTTAATAATCTGCTCTAGGATCTTTTCAGGAATTGAAGTCAAGCTGACTGGGCAGTAATTATTTGGGTCCTCTTCCCCCCCCCCCTTTTTGAAGATGGGAACAACATTAGCCCTCCTCCAACCGAGGACTTCTCAAAGATTATTACCATAGAAGTCCCATACATGTGTTTTGTCTGATGTCATCAAAAAATTCCCAACAGTCCCCCCCTCTTCTTCTTCTTCTTCTTCTTCTTCTTCTTCTTCTTCTTCTTCTTCTTCTTCTTCTTCTTCATTGTCCTCATAGAACGTTGATGATCAGTAGCCTGTATTGGTTTTTACCTAAAGCTATTCTATTGAGTAGAACAGAATAGGGCCCCTCTTCTGCATGACTGTAACCCTCTGCTATGTGGACCACTTCCTCCAATGCAGATGGCATGTACTTATTAACCCAGTTTCAGAGAGCTGGATTCAGGGTCACAATCAGTTGCTCCATTACCACAAGGTTGACTGTTTGGTCTTTGGATTTCGATTCAGGTTTGAGCCACTGAATGGCTTTGGCCTGCATCCTTTCAGCCAGAGGCCTTGCATGCATCTGAGATCATTTATGGTGTCTCTCTTCCATTAAGTCTGGGTTGCTTCTTCTGGCGCAAGGGTATCCACAACTTTTTTGAGCAAACCAGCGAAGTGTGTGTGTGTGTTGTGTCATTACAGCCGTGACCGACTCTTTGTGACCCCATGTCCATGAAGTTTTCTTGGCAGGAATACTGGAGTGGTTTGCCAGTTCCTACTCCAGGCGCCTACAAGCACCTGGTATTCCCTGGTGGTCTCCCATCCAAGTACTAACCAGGGCCGACCGAAAATGAGGCGAGATCAGATATGCTTAGGGCATCTAGGCAACTCAAACCAGCGAGGTAAGGTGTAATAATAAAATGCCCAATCCTCCTTAGGCCCCTCTTTCAAATGTATGCAAACATGCCTCAGGGTCATGAGCCGGCCCCACCTTCTGTACTTTAATCAGTGCTGGTCCATTAATCCACCACCGCCGTGTGCCATTTATTTCCTCACTCTGATTGTTAACCCATTGCTGCATTCTGCTAAAACTGGTCTCTTTGTTGTTATCAACTTATTTTGTTCAGTTAACATCTCTATTAACATCTTCTGCTTCTCACATGCCCAGTAGTACAGTCAACGCCAATTTAACAGTCCAGCTTTCTCTTGTAACAAAGGTAGCATTTCTAATGAGGGCTTTCCCCCAAACATGTGTAGTTTCTCGGTTGGCGTATTGGCCTTCCCATTTTGGGAATGTCGTGTCAAGACCAGGGTGGCAGGCCCATTCTGCCTCAGCTCTGGATGAACGTACATCCATCACTCAACCAGTTCAGCTTCTAATAGTTGCACCTGCCCTCTCTTTCTCTCTTGGCCTCTTTGTGGCCTTCTATTTACTCCACGGGTAGTTCTGTTCTAACACTCTCCCCAGTACCTGGATCAATCACGTTCATCCAGCCCCATCCTAGTGGAATCTCCTCCTCTTTTACCTCAGACTCCCCCTCTTTCCAAACATCCTTCTCTTTGATATCCTCCCCTGCCTCAGCCACTAAAAATCTTTCTTCTATTGGCTGCTGCTCCTTCCCCTCAATCTCTTTCCTTCTCTTTTGGTCCTCTAATCCCAAGTGTTCCATGAAAGGCCGCAAGGGACAGGTAGTCACAGAGGCCTCTGTGGAGAATGGCGGAGAGAACGGCACACTTCCAGTCCTTTCCACAGAGGACTGCGCTTTCTCCCAGTGTGGTTTTTCCCCTCTGTGAGTTCTGTGATGCATACAAAGAGTACTGCCATGGCTGAAGCGCTTTCCACATTCCATGCATTCATATGGTTTCTCCCCAGTGTGGGTTCTTTTATGGGAATGAAGGTGACTGTTTTGACTGAAACTCTTTCCACATTCCGTGCATTTATATGGTTTCTCCCCAGTGTGAGTCCTTTGATGTGACTTAAGGACGTTCCTGAAACGGAAGCTCTTTCCACATTCCGTGCATTTGTATGGCTTCTCCCCCGTGTGAGTCCTCTGATGTGAACGACGTTGACTACTGTGACTGAAGCTCTTTCCACATTCCGAGCATTTGTATGGTTTCTCCCCTGTGTGAATTCTGAAATGTGAACTCAGTTGATTGCTCTGAGTGAAGCTTCTTCCACACTCCATGCATTTGTATGGCTTCTCCCCAGTGTGAGTTCTGAAATGTAAAGTCAGTTGATAGTTCTGACTGAAACTCTTTCCACATTCCATGCACTTGAATGGTTTTTCCCCAGTGTGAGTTCGTTGGTGTGAACTAAGGGCACCACTACGACTGAAGGTCAAGCCACATTCTAGGCAGGCATATGGTTTCTCCCCAGTGTGAGTTCTCTGATGTAAACGAAGGTGACTGCTGTCACTGAAGCCCTTTTCACATTCCATGCATTTGTATGGTTTCTCCCCAGTGTGAGTCCTTTGATGTGAATTCAAGTGACTGCATTGGCTGAAGCTTTTCCCACATTCCATGCATCCATATGGTTTCTCCCCTGTGTGAGTTCTCTGGTGTGAATGAAGGTGACCAGTGTGACTGAAGCCCTTTCCACACTCCATGCATTTGTATGGCTTCTCCCCATTGTGAGTTCTGAGATGTAAATTCAGTTGATTGCTCTGACTGAAGCCCTTTCCACACTCCATGCATTTGTATGGCTTCTCCCCAGTGTGAGTTCTGAAATGTAGACTCAGTTGATTGCTCTGACTGAAGCGCTTCCCACATTCCATGCATTTGAATGGTTTCTCCCCGGTGTAAGTCCTTTGATGGGAACTAACTGCACTTTTATGACTGAAGCTCAAGCCACATTCCGTGCATTCATATGGTTTCTCCCCAGTGTGACTTATTTGATGAGAATGAAGGTGACTGTTTTGACTGAAGGTCTTTCCACACTCCATGCATTCAAAGGGTTTCTCTCCAGTGTGAGTCCTTTGATGTAAACGTAATTTACTGCTTTGGCTGAAACTCTTCCCACATTCCATGCATTTATACAGTTTCTCCCCACCATGGAGTTTTTCATGTGAAATATGATTACTACCCATAACCACTCTCTTCTCCGGTTCCATACTTTGATTGGTGGCTATATCCTGGGACACCTTCTCCTTGCTTTTCCTTGGTGGGTTTCTTTTTCAGATGGCCAGAAGTTCAGAAACATCATAATATCAAGCTGTAAATGTATTTTTCCCTGGCATTGGTTGGCTTTCCTTCTACATATGTTTGACTTTTGGGTTTCTTTCTTTCACTGCTTTATTATTGGTTAGTTTGAGAGCGGCTCTGAAAAATTCTTCTTGTCCTCTTTGCTACCTGATGGAGAAGAAGGAGAAGAAGAATCAGGAGTTCAGGACAGACCCACATGATAAAAGGAGGAAAGTATGGATGGGCTAGTTGTTTTTGAACCTACCGGTTCCGAAATGACACACGTGAGCCCAGGTGGTGTTGGGAAGCCTCCAAAAACACAACCAGCCAATCCCTTACCCTGCTCTGTGCCTGCACGGGCCTGACCTCCGAGGAAGAAGCCCATGACATCATTGTTCCTTCTCCCTGGCACTGGCCAATCAGAAAGGGAGGTGGGATGATGCATTTCCCTGCACAGCTCCTGATTGGCCAGCCAAAGGCTTCTTCCTCATTGTAGCTCAGCCCTGGGGGGAGGGGCAGAGCAGGGTAAGGGATTGACTAGTTCAGTTTTGGAGGCTTCCAAACAGCACCTGGGCTCAGGCGTGTTATTTCGGAACTAGTAGCTTCCGAAATGAATAGCCCATCCCTATAGGAAACCCAATGGGGTGCGGTGGCTCAGCGGACTAAGGCTCCGAAAACTGTTGGCTGCAAAGTCGGCAGCTCAGCAGTTCGAATCCCGGGTGCCACACAGCGGACTGAGCTCCCACTGATAACCCCCGGCTCCTGCCAACCTAGCCGTTCGAAAGCATGAAAATGCAAGTAGATAAATAGGTACTACCGTAAAAAAGTGGGAAGGTAAAACAGTATTTCCTTGCAGCCATGCCGGCCACATGGCCATGGACTTGCACAACACTGGCCCTTTGGTTTGAATACGGAGATGAGCACCGCCTGTAGAGTCGGACACGACTAGGACACATGTGTGTGTGTGTGTGTGGGGAGAACCTTTACCTTTTACAATTCAGACGAAACTCATAGATGCCCCAAGGCCAGCAGAAGTACAAGGAAATGGTCCTTGTTGCTCCGTTGCCTGCGTTGTCAGATGGGAAGGCTACTGGATCAGTACCATTTGTTCGGGGAAATCATAAAGTCACTCTCAATTTAAATAAAACATGAGGCAGAAAAGTCTTCAAAATTGCTTTTTAAAAGTGGGACAAATGAAATTTCCACCGTCCCTATACACGCTCAAATTTATGCTAGGCATGCAAGGAAAAAATAGATCAAAAGTTCTTGGATGACAGTAGCAGGTGAGAGTAGTTATGCATTTTCTCAAATAATGGCCCAATTTTAGTATTTGAAGGAGAAACATGATAATATAGTCGAGAAAAAATTATTAAACAACTGGATGAAGTGACAGGAAGAATTACGGATAATGAACACAAAATATCATCAAATCATGTGGAATTTAAATGACTGGAGAAAGAAAGAAATGATTTTGAACAAATTAAGAACCATGGAAGAGATCAAAACTAGCTGATAACAGAAATGGAGTATTTGGCGAGAATGATAATTCCTGGCATTTCAATTCAGAGATAATATATCAAACAAGTACATTGCCCATGGAAAAAAGAGCCAAAGAACAATGTCAAATGATAATAAGATTTTCATTGAATTATATGAGAGGACTTTATTAAGAACATTAGAAAACTGAATTAAATTAAATGTAGAAAGGATATAATGGAAATGTAAGCAGTTATTTCATAGGAGACAATTTGTTTTAGAAGCATGAAATAAATCTGTACCATTCTGAGGAAGGAGGCTGTGGAATACACTTGGGAAGTATCTGACCGTCATCAAAATAAAGTGTTAGGATGGATGTGGCAACACCTTTCGCAGAGTTGCAAAACAGGAATTCTCCCCTCCAAGTAATTCACGCACACAGTCAGTGTTCAATACAGCAACTGAGATGGGCCCGGCCAGAAAAAAAATGACGTTTCGAGCTGTCGTTTGTCGGGACAGGTCCGTTTTGGGTCGTTTCCGTTTGTCGCGATAATGTTCAAAAAATTATCGTTTCCGTTTGTCGTTTGTCGTTGGGGTTGGGGTAAGTGGGCTCTGGGAGGCACCTCTCTGGGTGCCTCTGACGTCTGACCCACTAAGAAGGGAAGCGTAACGCGAAGCCGCCGCGTACCATACATTATGTTAGGGTGGGGTGGGGGTAAGTGAGTGGCATAGGCACCTCTCTGGGTGCTATGACTCACTTAGAAGGGAAGCATTCTAGCGTACTGATGTACAGGTTAGGGAATGGGATAGGGGAAGGGGTAGGGAAGTGGGCTCTGTGAGTTAGGGTTAGGGTTAGGGTTAGGGTTGGTGGGCTTTTAATGCCCTCTCTGGCACACCCAGAAGTCTCAGTCAAAACCTGGCCATGCGATTGGTGGAATGGCTCCAAAAATTTGCATGGTCCCATCCCATGACCAGCCCATCATTGCGCATGCGCAAGTGCAAAAAAAATTTAAAAAAAAATTTAAAAAAATCAATGGAGACGTTTTATTGCAAGAAAAACCCACTGCTGCTACTATAAAAAATCAGGCATTTAAAATACCTAATTTTCAAATGTTTCTGTGGTGCTTTGGTGGGTTTTTGGACCACGATTTAAAAATAAATATTGTGGTCGCCATTTTGGATCCCTCCCATTGCATGGCAAATGGAGACGAGGATGCCCCCCCCCCAGCCTGGTACCAGCAGCCCAGGACAGGAGAGGGGGGGAAGGCCGGGGACCCCCCCAGAAACCACCCCTCTCTGGTAGGTGCCCTCACTGAGTCAGGCATATTTTCGCCTGCTTTTATGGCCGGGAATCGGTTTTTTTTTACACTTTTTTCTGTGCTGCTTGCATCGCGCGATTGCCGCGATGTCATGAACGACAACAACAAACCCGACCAAATTTTTCTTTTATCGGGTCGGGTTTGAGCTGGAGCGGAGTAATTCCCGTTACCGTTCTCGTTACGTAACGAGAACGACAACCGAAAACGGAAACGAGGATTTCGCCGAGTGGTGCCCATGTCTAACAGCAACATATCTACATCAACAAAACTTTGCTGGGAGCCCCGTGGTTAAATTTATTTATTTATTTATTTTTATATTTATATACCACACCAATTTCCCAAAAGGGAACTCTGGGCAGTTCATCTAAGAACACACAAAAAAAAGTAAATAAAAAGGAAATAATAATAATAAAATAAAGGGGAAAATACCCCACAACAATTAGGTGATAGGAAAGAGGCGGAGGACAACTGATGGCGGCTACAAACCACAAGACAAGAAAAAATGATACGAGCCCTAGCGATTGCCGAAGGCATCCTTAAACAGCCAGGTTTTAACGGCTTTCTTAAAGGATGCCAAGGAAGGAGCCTGGCGTATCTCGCTCGGTAGTTTTGATACCTGTATGTGACCCAAAAGTAACCTCTTTCTGGCCGATTGTAGAACAAAGGCCTAATCCCTCTTTCTTTACAGATCTTACTTTCTGGTGGGATCCTTTCCGCCTCGGCCTTTAGAATTGGTCAGAGTTCTCAAGTACCCACGATTCACGCCTTCCGCTGCGCCTCTTATTAGGAAGCCCAGCAGGGAGGGAAGGCTCAACCTGGTCATATACATATCAAGGGAATAAGGAATTTATTATTTGGAAGAGGAAATCATTAAGGGAAGAAAAGGACATCCCATCTTTCTAGGAGAGCCAATGTCAGCCAGTTAGATGTAGGATCCAAACTGTATGTAAATATTATCCAATGAGGTTGTGTACATAAGAACATAAGAACCTAAGAAGGGCCATGCTGGATCAGGCCAAAGGCCCATCTGGTCCAGCTTCCTGTATCTCACAGCAGCCCCACCAGATGCGTTTGGGAGCGCATGAGACTAGATATCTGTCTCCTGATACCACTCCCCTGCATCTGGCCCATGCAGTACCCTGGTTTAAAGCCTGGAGATGACACATCTCCATCATGGTTTGTAACCTGTGATGGATTTTTCCTCCAGGAATCTGTCCAATCCCCTTTTGAAGGCTTCCAGGCCAGATGCCATCACCACATCCTGTGGCAGGGAGTTCCATAGACTAACAACGCGCTGGGTGAAAAAAATATTTTCTTTTGTCTGTTCTTACTCTCGCAGCCCTCAATTTGAGTGGATGTCCCCTAGTTCTGGTATTTTATGAGAGGGAGAAGAGCTTCCCTCTATCCACTTTACTCATGCCCTGCATTATTTTGTACGTCTCAATCATATCCCCCCTCAGGCGCCTTTTTTCCAGACTAAAGAGCCCCAAATGTTTTAGCCTTTCCTCATAAAGGAGGTGGCCCATCCCAGTAATCATTTTAGTCGCTCTCTTCTTCACCTTTTCCAGTTCCACTATGTCTTTCTTGAGATGCGGCGACCAGAATTGTAAACAATACTCCAGGTGCGGCCTTACTATTGTTTTGTATAATGGCATTATTATGTTGGCTGTTTTATTTTCAATCCCCTTTTTGATCATCCCTAGCATGGAATTGGCCTTCTTCACTGCTGCCACGCATTGGGGAGACACCTTCATGGAGCTGTCCACCAACACACCAAGATCTCTTTCCTGATATGTCACGGATAACTCAGAGCCCATGAGTTGATAGATAAAGTTTTGATTTTTTTTGCCCCAATATGCATTACTTTACATTTGGTTACATTAAAACGCATTTGCCATTTCGTAGCCCATTCCCCCAGTTTGGAGAGATCCTTCTGGAGCTCTTCACAATCTTCTCTGGTTTTTACCACGGAAAAGTTTTGTGTCATCTGCAAACTTGGCCACCTCACTGCTTCTCCCTGTCTCCAGGTCATAAGAACATAAGAACATAAGAAGAGCCATGCTGGATCAGGCCAAAGGCCCATCTAGTCCAGCTTCCTGTATCTCACAGTGGCCCCACCAGATGCATTTGGGAGCGCATGAGACTAGATATCTGTCTCCTGATACCACTCTCCTGCATCTGGCCCTTGAAGTACCCTGGTTTAAACCCTGGAGGTTACACATCTGCATCATGGTTTGTAACCTGTGATGGACTTTTCCTCCAGGAATCTGTCCAATCCCCTTTTGAAGGCATCCAGGCCAGATGCCATCACCACATCCTGTGGCAGGGAGTTCCATAGACTTACAACGTGCTGGGTGAAAAAATATTTTCTTTTGTCAGTTCTTACTCTCCCAGCCCTCAATTTGAGTGTATGTCCCCTAGTTCTGGTATTTTGGGAGAGAGAGAAGAGCTTCCCTCTATCCACTTTACTCATACCCTGCATTATTTTATATGTCTCAATCATATCCCCCCTCAATCGCCTTTTATGAACAGATTGAAAAGCACCGGTCCCAGGACAGATCCCTGGGGCACACCGCTTTTCACCTCTCTCCATTGTGAAAATTTCCCATTGACACCTACTCTTTGTTTCCGGGATCTCAACCAGTTCTCAATCCATAAGAGGACCTGCCATCTTATCCCCTGACTGTGCAATTTTCTCAGCAGCCTTTGGTGAGGGACTGTATCAAAAGCCTTTTGAAAATCCAGATAGACTATATCCACCGGTTCACCCAAATCTACATGCCTGTTGACCTTTTCAAAAAATTCTAAAAGATTTGTCAGACAAGACTTACCCTTGCAGAAGCCATGCTGATTTTCTCTCAGCAAGGTTTGTTCTTCTATGTGTTTTAAGATTTTCTCTTGGATGAGGCTTTCCACCATCTTCCCTGGGACAGATGTAAGGCTAACTGGCCTGTAGTTTCCCGGGTTTTCCGTTGATGATTGTCCGCCTGAGTCGGGTTTTTTAAAATGCTGATTCCACAGAGATTTCAACAAGGGGAGGATGATGAAGGTCCCTTCAGCAGAAAAAGATAATGAAATTTTGCTTACATGTTAGTCTGTGCAACCATCATCAACATATGAAAATGTATCAGGCAAAATTGATTGGAACAAAACAAAACAAGATGTCAAGAATGTGACACTTTAAAGACTATTCTATTTTAAAGAGAGCTTTTGTTTACGCTTTTATTTTGTTTCCCTGTGTCTGACGAAGTGGATGTGTCCACGAAAGCTTACATTAAAACATGATAGTCTTTAAGGCGCCACATGTTTTTGTGATCTTGTTTTGTATTGTTTCTTTGGCTTTTGCCTGATATATTTTTATATGCTGAGATGACCTTTTGGTTGCTACAAAGAGTAAAGGGGAATATTTCAAAAAGTACAAAAGTTTCATGCAAAAGGAGAGACCAACTAATTGGGTGATATAAAATATAATATCATTATTCGTGATCTGCATTTATTATTGAGTTGTTAGAAGCAGTAGAATCATAGAATTGGAAGAGACCTCAAGGGCCATCCAGTCCAACCCCCTGCCATGCAGGAACCCCCATCACAGTATTTCCGACAGGTGGCCACCCAGCCTTTGCTTAAAAAACTCCAAAGAAGGAGACTCCACCACCTTCTGTGGCAGCATATTTAAGTTATGCTTATCTTTAAGTAGATCTTAAATATAAGCATAACTGTAAAATGGAATGTGAGATTTTACCAAAGTATACAAAATATACAGCAGCAATAGGTACAATATATTTTACTACAACTAGCAAGTCATTTACGGCTACGGTTGGCATTTTAAGTAGAAAACTGCATGCACCAACAAAAATGATTGGGAAGCAGTTCAGAAAGTAGCTAAATATCTGAAAGAGACCATATATTTTCAGTTAAAAATACCAGTTAATGAAGATTCAAAATTAATTCAGCCTTTGCGGACGATCTGTTGGTTATTATGGAGGACCCTCAGACCTCCACTCCAGAACTATTAAAGACTTTGGAGGCCTACTCCAAAATTTCAGGACTAAAGGTAAATAGAGAAAAAACACTGTTGCTTACTAAAAATATGACTCCATCTATGACTGAAAAATTTGTAAACCAATCAGGTTTCCAACATGCTAGTAAGGTAAAATATTTGGGTATTACCGTATCTAACCGTTGTAACACTTTACTTAAAGATAATTATGTTAATGGTATAAAAGCAATCAAAGCTGATTTGGAAACCTGGTCAAGACTTCAGTTATCCTTAATGGGCAGAATTGCTGCAGTTAAAATGAATGTCTTACCTAAATTGCTCTTTTTATTTCAATCCTTACCTATATTACCTAACTTTAAGATCATTTCAGACCTGGAAAAAAGTATACGTGTATTTATATGGCAAAAGAAAAAAGCAAGGATTAGAAATGTTTATCTACAGGACAGAACTAAAACTGGTGGCTTTGCCCTGCCGAATTTGGTGTTATACTACAAGGCCGCTACCATGACTTGGATTAAAGACTGGATTTTGATGACAAATAATAGAATACTGCAGCTTGAGAGCCACGGCTTGGATAAGGGCTGGCATCATTATATATGGTATAAGGGTAATATACCTACCCTTTTTAAAAAGCACTGGATAAGGAATGCCTTAGTTAAAATATGGTTACCGATTAAAAAACAATTTTACTCCAAAGCACCATTGTGGTTATCTCCGTTGGGAGCGGCTATCAGCCCCCATATAAGTGAAACCCCAAAATTTTTAACTTACAGACACCTTCTGAACGCTGACCTCTCTTTGAAATCATTAGAAAAATTAGTATCAGAAGGTTATAAGTTAGACTGGTGGAAATACCAACAAATATACTCACACTTCAAAGATCTTACTAAAGAGGGGGGATTTATGACTAATGATACTCCACTTGACAAAATACTATCCTCTGGCGACTCAAAGCTCCTTAGTAAATTTTATAGTATCTTGTTAAATGAAAAAATGATTGATACACTGGTCAAAGACACTATGATAAGATGGGCAGAAAATTTTGGTTATTCTATTCATCTAAACAAATGGGACTCTTTGTGGAACACAGTCAAAATCTTCAAATCTATAGCCTTTAAGGAAAATTGTTATAAGATGTTCTATAGATGGCATTTCTCACCAAAGCAAAAGCAAAGTGTTCTGCTTATATACCGCCCCATACTACTACAAGTAGTCTCTGGGCGGTTTACAATTTTAATTACACCGTTTATCTAAGATGTATAACTGCTCACCTAAATGTTGGAAATGTAAACATGATTGTGGTACTTTTTACCATATGTGGTGGACATGTAAAGAGGCAAAGGCATACTGGATAATGGTAAAATTATTTTTAGAAAGATACTTGAAAATTAAGTTAGAGCTTAGACCAGAATTTTTTTTATTAAATATAGTAGACATTAATATTTCCTATGACCAGAGATATGTACTTCACCATGTAATTGTTGCTGCAAGGATATTGTATGCGAAATCCTGGAAACAACCAGATGTGCCAACAGAGAGAAATTTCCACGAAAAGATAAGAGAATGCATTGAAATCGACAGACTCTCCGGCTTTCTAAAGGGAGACTACGATGAGATTTCTCGGAAAAGATGGCAAGAAGTAACAAACCTATTAGCATTGTGATATTTGGTGATCTGTTAATATGTTAAATCGTTATTTTTGGCTTGATATATTCAATGTAATTTTTAAACTGTACTCCCTTCCCCCCATACCCCTCCCCCCTTGTTTCCCCCCCTAAAAAACCCAATAAAATTACTCAATTAAAAAAAAAGATTCAAAATTAATTGGATGTACTGGTGCTGATTTGGCTGGAGAAAGTTCAGATCAGAAATCAATTACTGGATGGTTTTGGAGGCTGAGGCAGCCACTGAGCCAGCCAGGAAGAAGATGTTATA
The DNA here is from genome assembly GCA_037367305.1 of Phrynocephalus vlangalii. Taxonomy (NCBI): domain Eukaryota; kingdom Metazoa; phylum Chordata; class Lepidosauria; order Squamata; family Agamidae; genus Phrynocephalus; species Phrynocephalus vlangalii. The sequence continues at coordinate 18,846 of JAWVWN010003054.1, read as the reverse complement.
CCCTGACCCTCTACCCCAGAGGTGGAATTTATGGAAGGGACAGACGCTTTCAGAGAATGGATGTGGTTAAGAAAATTTTGTGAGGCATAAATCTTTACCTAGAAAAAGGGCTAAGCCCTCTTAATTTATTTTTCAGCACGTTTCCCATTAATATGAATACTCTTTCAACTTCTAGCATACGCAGACTCATATATGTGTAATAAGAGCAAATCTTTTCATGATCAGCGTGGTTTTTATTTATTTGTTTGTTTGTTTATTTATTTATTAAATTTGTATACCGCAAATTGATTTTCCTCAAACGGGACTCTGGGCGGTTTACTACAACAACAACTTATAAATCAGCCCCCAAACCATCATCATCATCATCATCATCATCACACAATGACCAACTGCATGGGTTTTGGCTTAAACACCTGACCAGTCTGCATGGAAAAATGGCCCAACAATTTAATGAAATTGTGAGGACGGGTTATATTAATGAGTGGTTAACAACTGGCAAAACCAGTTTGATACAGAAGGATCCAACAAACGGAGCAATACCTGAGAAATTACAGGCTAATCACGTGTTTACCAAATATGTATAAACTGCTGATAGGTATCATAGCTAATAAGAGTCCAGGATTATTTGGAAGCAAATAACATCATGCCAGTAGAGCAGAAAGGGAACAAACAGGGAAGAGGGTTAGGGTTAGAGTTAGGTTTAGGTACTCACTGATAAAATGATCAAAGAGAATTCTAAAGCCCGGAATACTAATTGATATATGACTTGGATTGACTATAAAAAAGCCTTTGACTCAGTACTGCATAGTTGGATTATTAAGTGCCTGGATACTTAGAAATTGAAATACACTCACTGACCAATTCAGCCTGAAATTTCAGTACTGATGTAAAAATAAGGTTTTTTTTAGTTTTCTCCCTCCCTCCCTGTTTCCCTTATTTCTTTCTCTTCCTTTTCTTTCTTTCTTCCCTCCCACTCTCCTTCCTTCCTTCCTCCCCCTCCTTTTCTTTCTTTCTTTCTTTCTTTCTTTCTTTCTTTCTTTCTTTCTTCCCTCCTCCTCTCCCCCCCCCTCCTTTCTGCCCGGAGGTCCTTCCCATCCCTGGCTTTATCAAGTTAACTCTCAAAACAAGGAACTGAAGTTCCAGGACAGGAGAAGAAAGAAAGGGGGGGGGGGGCTGGTGGCAGACGGTGGCACGGCAGCATCCCCTCCCATGGGAAGGGAAGGACACACTCGGGAACTTTGCTGCCTCCCAGACAACTTCATCGGAGCCTCTGGAGAAGGATCGGGTCCTGCTGCCTCCCTGCCCAAAGGGAAGGAGGGGGCAAGACCACCACCACCATTGGCTAGCGATTTGTAATACAAAACCCAGCGTAGCAATCTTGTCTGCTGTGTGCTAATTTGATGATGATGATGATGATGATGATGATGATGATGATGATGATGATGATGATGATGATGATAATAATAATAATAAATAATATTGAGTTGTTGCAAGAAAATTGCTCAGACTGATTACAAATTTATTTATTTATTTATTTATTTATTTATTGTTGTATTTATATCCCGCTTATCTTCTACATGTAGAACTCTAAGCGGCTAACAAGGGCAGTCAGTGCCAACCAACAAACAATCAAATACAGCGAAATATAATAATACAAGATCAACATTCCACAATAGAACAGACATGATATAAAATCCTCCTGCATCCCAGCCTGCAGGAGAAGCAAATCTTAACCAAAATTGACAGTCGAAACATTTGATAAAATCAATCAATGACGGTCAATAGCGATGGCGGGGAAAAAGAAAGGGGAAAAAAAACAATTAATCTAAAACTCGCCAAAGGCCTCCCGGAATAAATAAGTTTTCAAAGCTTTCCGGAAGGCCTGCAGGGACTCTGCAGAGCGCACTTCGCTGGGGACTGAATTCCATAAGGAGGGGGCTGCCACTGAGAAGGCCCGGTTCCGAGTAATCGTCTTCCGGGCCTCTCGTGGGGTGGCAACCCGCAGCGAGTGCGCTTGCACCTGCCGAACAGGACGGGCCGAGGTGGATCGCTGGACGATGCGCTCTGTCAGGTAGTCCGGTCCCAAGCCATGGAGGGTTTTATAAACTAAAACCAAGACCTTGAATCTAATCCGGGCTGCTAGTTGCTCAAATGGTCCACTGGAATTTGTGTAAGAACTACCATCTGCCCGTAGCAAAGAACTGATGGGATCATAAGCCTGAAAAACTGACTGAAAATGAGCATGCAAAATTACTTTGGGACTTCCGAATACAGACAGACAGGGTTTTGGAGCATAATACCCTGGATATTGTGATTGTGGAGAAGAAAAAAGTGCAGATCATTGACGTTGCTGTACCAGGTGATAATAGAGTCACTGAAAAACAAGTTGAAAAAATTACCCGATATCAGGATCTGAAAATTGAACTTCAGAGACTCTGGCATAAACCGGTACAGGTGGTCCCAGTGGTAATCGGCACACTGGGTGCAGTGCCCAAAGAGCTAAGCAAGTCTTTAGAAGAAATTGGAGTTGACAAAGTCACCATCAGTCAGCTGCAGAAAGCCGCCTTACTGGGATCTGCTCACATAATTCACCGATATATCACTGAGTCCTAAACGCTTTGGAAGCGTTCAACTAGTGATTTGTAATACAAAATCCAGTGTAGTTAGCTGTGTTTTTAATAATAATAATAATAATAATAATAATAATAATAATAATAATAATAATAATAATAATAATAATAATAATAATAATAAACAAAAAAAAGAAATATGCTGTGTGTATAAACTCTCAAATATTTCAACACTTCAAACCTGATCACACTCTGGAATGATACGATTACTCCTGAGCTCATACAGGCCAAGGAGGTACCAGCTCAACGGCAGCTATAAATTTTTTTAGCACAGCTTTGCGTAGCTTCCTTCAAAACAAAACAAAAATCTAGGATAAATCGGACACAAAGTGTGATTGTTTGCCTGGCAAAAGAGAAATCTGTATGCCAGGCAGACAAATTTCTGAAGCAGTAAGATAATTGTTTGGGATCATCTAACTGCAGTGGACCCTCGTATAACAAACGGTTCATATAACATAAAATTTGTACAACATAAAAAATTCCAGAAATAGGGGGAAATTTGCTTAACAGAATCGCCTATGGGGCGAATCCGTACAACGCAAAAACTGTCACAATTAGAGATTACTCCGTTTTCAATGCATTCCTATGGGAAATTTGTATAGAGGAAAATCTGTTTAACATAATTTCATTTGGAATGAATTAATTTCTTTATACAAGGTACCACCGTATACCAATTTTCAACACCCCATAATCGCTCAACTGGCTTTAGTAGCCTCAGATATGTACCAGGCACTTGATAGCTTCCTATGTCATGCAATAAAGGATAACCATAATTTACTTGTCCCACGGTGTTGTGTTGCAGTGTTATTTTTAAAGAACATATCACTGTATAAACTGAAAAAGTTATTTATTTATTTACTTACTTACTTATTTCACCTCTGGGTGGGGTAAGGGATGGGTCAAGGTGTTTCAACTGTTGTAAACCACCCAGAGTAGTGGTGGTATATAAATGCATGGAAGGAAGGAAGGAAGGAAGGAAGGAAGGAAGGAAGGAAGGAAGGAAGGAAGGAAGGAAGGAAGAAAAAGAAAGAAAGAAAGAAAGAAAGAAAGAAAGAAAGAAAGAAAGAAAGAAAGAAAGAAGGAAGGAAGGAAGGAAGGAAGGAAGGAAGGCAGGCAAGGAAGGCAAGGAACTCCCAGGGAGCTTGTGGCCAGGAATCTTAAGGGGCTTCCCCCCCCCCATCCACCCTTCCTGTCCTGGGGCCAGAGTGGTCATTCATGTTCTACTAGAATTCTTGGATTCAAAGAAATCAAAATCAGAGGATGCAGCCACACAGACCGTCACGCTGGATTTTTAAAAAGCCCAATTCAATGCCATGGGAGCAAGGATTAATAAGGTCCCATGGAAGAAGGATATGTTAAGGAAAGGGTGGCAAGAAGGGGGGGAGCCCTTCTTTAAAGAGAAAAGCAATTTCTAAAGGTACCGGTTGAAACGAGATCAATGGGGCGCAGGTTGGAGAAAAGGGTCAGAAGGCGAGGCCACCAAGGAGGGGCTGGAAATCAGAAGCAGAGAATGAGCTGGAGGCACTAAGAAGTGGTTTTTAATAAATAAATAAATAAATAAATAAATAAATAAATTTACCTGGCAAACATGGAGAGGATCTGGAATCTGGGTTTTCTCCTCTTTTGGTTAAGGGGGGGAGGGAACGGAGCGACCACCAGCCCAAGTCTTACATCCTCCCTTGAAGAAAAGGGTTAAAAATAAAATTAAAAACCCAATCAGTCCAGAAACTTCCTCAGGTTAATGGTAGCCTTTCATTGCAGTCGGGGTGACTTTCTCCTTTATTCCCTTCTATGGGGGGGGGCAACCTCTCCAGCCAACCCCCACCGGTGGGGAAAGGGGTGAGAGCTGGCATTGGGTTCAAGGCCCTCCCTGGGGAAGGAAACACCGACTACTGGGGGACTGGGGGGGGGACACACACAAGGAGGGGGGAATGAGGGTGGGGGGGGGAGAGAGGGAACCCTCCTTGGACCTTCCTTCCTTCTTTTCTTTCTCTTCCTTTCTTCCTTTTCTTTCTTTCTCTCATTCATTCATTCATTTCTTTCTTTCCTTCCTTCCTTTCTCTTCCTTCTTTCCTTCCTTTCTCTCTCCTCTCCATTTTTCATTCATTCATTCTTTCTTTTTTTGCTTCCTTTCTTCCTCTCTCCCTTCCTTCATTCCTTTTCCTTTTTCATTCATTCCTTCCTTCGTTTCTCTCCCTTCTTTTCTTTCTTCCCCCTCTTGTAGCCTTTTTAGGGCTTACATTCCTATCCAAAAATTACTTTGGGGTTCGGGCCGCTTGGGGTGAGACAGGGATTCAAACGAAACCAGATTTTAGGTGAAAAAGAGAAAGACTTTATTAAAGCAATATTGCTGGCATCAGCGGAAATCAGTTTCCAAAGGCTGAAGCAAGAATACATTGAAATCATACATGTTAAGTAGCATTGGTTTCTCCACCCCCAATACATCATAATTGATCACAAGTCTAAGCTTAGCCATTCAGGATTGGGAACTATCATATGCACAAGTTGTTTCTGTAGCATAGGCTTCTATTGTACTATTATCTTGACATGATTTGCAACATGGCCTGAGCTAACTAAACAAAGAGCATTCTATACTGGTTCGCTGGGAAACCGAAACTAGGTTAAGGTATGCATGGGGATACATGAACAATTGGGGAGGTTTGAAACATTTAGAGTTGGAACATCTTGCAGAAGCAGTGAAGGACACTTAGGTTATCTAGGTCACATTCCATTCATGGGAGCTAACACAGCTTACAGACTGCAGTTTCTAATATACTGACACAGACATTTTGTAAAGCATTCCTGGTTAGCATAAGAGACGCCATTTTAAGACCCTTCCCTACATCTTCCCCCTGTGATTCAAGGACACTCAGGAACTGAGTCGTCCCAAGGAAGTTTCTTGGAAATTGGGGCCTTTTCATAAGCTTGCATAAGAGTAATAATATTCGAGGTAGTCAAATGAGTAGCTATGTTCTACACAGAAGTTCTGAATAAATGCAGCATACCAAAGCAATAAAGAGACCCTTTAAGGTATCAGAGGTAAACCGTTCTAAATTTCCATAGCCAATTGGATTGACAGTCTTACCTGCTAGGGTCAATTTATTTAGCAGCAATAAATGAAACATGAATAAGTGAATCCCCATATTCACACAATAATAATTAGAGCTCATATATTCCTTTTGTCCCTTAGACATGTTCACATAATTAAGCGTATACCTTTCGTGAACAAAAAGGCGTAACCTAGAGCAACCAAAAACTATTGGGTTTGATATGGCATTGAAAGTCAGTAGCAGGGCGAAGTCATGTAAGGCTAAGGCAGAATGGCAGTTTGTAATTGCAAACAAGGCAGAAAACGCAGTCTAACAAAAGCAGGCAGGCTGGGCCTGACTGTGGGAAGAAAGGTAAGCTGTTTGAGTCAGGACAACCTTACCTACAGGTCAATTTTAGGCAGGAGTTCGTGAGATTGAACTTGCCACAATGTCATCTGGAGCTAATGTTGTAGATCCATTTACACACACACAATACTCTGAGAGCCCTATGTGATCCCTTTATCCACTGGGCTTGTACACAAGAACCCTGCAAAAGGGGTTCTGCCCTTTTCCTGTGGGACAAAGGGGCATAGACTAAGAATTGCTGTATTTGAAATGGAATGAGAAGAAAATGATGACTAGAGATAGAAATACCATGTAACTACAAATCCAGTGCATAATGTCTGGAGCTAACCATGGCTGAAAGGTGTTGAAGAAAATGTAAGAAAAGGAGTGGCATGCATGCATCCAGGCTGTGTGGCATTGGAAGTTGAACACCAAATGCCATCGTCCCAGGAGCTTAAATATGTAAGGTATCCCACCGAGATTGTGCCTGTGTTTAGAATAACAAGCTTGGGCGTAACTGTCCAAGTTAAGTGGAATGACATGGCTCTCCTAGTGATGTCACCTTGCTGAGAAATCATGTGATACAAGCTTAGGGCACCTTCATGACTGCTCTTGGCCATTGAGTAGTCAAGTAGGTAGCCACACATGAATAATAGCAGTTCACCTGAAGTGTTGTGTCTATGCTCTGAGCCATGTCTATAAACAAATTCTCAGGTAGTGTCTGGAATTTGCTGAAGGGGATAACTTTGCAAGTTGTCAAAAGTTGTGTATACAGACCAGGTGAGGTGTTCTCTGTTGTCCAGTATGTACCCCTTTTAGGGTCTCTGCCAAGACCATGGACGCCAAATTATTGCTAGGTGAGATCTAGCTACTGTAACATTCACGCAGGTGTCCCTTACCCAGCTGAAGTGTAGAATGTGGGCACTCTGAGAAACTTCCACCTGGTCACGCACACACAAGACCATCCTGAATACTAGGCAAGTCTCACGGAAGAGTTCCAAGTTTGCTAACTTCCGTAGGAGAAAACATAAATATTTGTGAGCAGACCTGTAATTCTGATACCATGTAGAAGAACCACAATGAAAACCTGTGCCTAGAGTAAGTGTATGGCATGCTGAGATCCAAACCTCTTGCAGGCTTTGGTCTCAGAGAGTCTGTGGACTTAGGTAAGTCAGATTACTAGTTGGGCTGGCCTATGTAACGAAGAGGAACAGTAGGTGTAAAAGAGCAGAGTCTGCACCGCATGTTTACCTCGTGTGGCAGAAAAATACAAGGAGAACATGTCTCTGCATGTGCTACAGAGGGGCATCAAAGCATAGAGGAATTAGTGGAATAGTAACCACTCCTCCCCTAAGACCAGGGCATATCCAAGCACCATCTTTCCAGGTGTGAGATAATTCATGAAGCCAAAGACAACAGTGACAGCTAAGAAAAATCAAACCCATCATGGCACCACTTCCAGAGGTATTGAAGCAGGAGCAGTAAAATGGTGGCACACCTGCTGTTATGATTGCAGAGGCAAGACAGGCAAGAAGCATCATAAACACAAGAGCTAATGAGCTACTGTGGTATGCTCAAAGGAGCATACTGTATTTTCAGGCATAATAGAGATATGAGCCAATGCAATGCTAGTACAGGCGCCTGGCACCCATTTTCATCCAAAACCACCAAGGCCCTTGATGCGGAAACTCAGTAGTGACTATAAGACCTGAATCCTGGTATAGTAAGGCACACATGCTGAGATCAGGAATTTCCAGAGTGCTTGGTTGTGCTGAAATATAAATGCATAAAAAAAAATAAAGGCACACACTCAGAGAAGAAAAGACATATGTAGGTAAAGGCTGTGAATTATACCCTCTAACTAAGGCAGAAAAATGGCTTGTGAGGACCTGGGCAGAGATAGATGCAAGGCATACATCTAAGTTACCGCGTAACTGTGTCCACAAATTACAACGCGGGTATTTGAACAGCGGAATGGCCTCAAAGTAACTAGGGGGATAAGTATGCCCCCTCTTCCTCTGCGTCGGGTAACAGTGCGGGAAGTGGTGGACTGACATGCAGTGGAAAGGCCTGGTGTATCAGAGTCCTTTTCCTCTGAGGCATCTTGTGGCGTGATTAACTGATTGCCACTATTAAGAGAAATGGGCCAGTGTTGGCTAGAAAGAATCGCATGTGTGTTTGACATGCTGGAAGGCATACCTACATGTGTGGTGGGCAGGGATGTAGGAGCAGATGTAGGAATCATAATACAGACACAGAGAGAAAAACTTTCTTTTGCAGTTAAAGAAGGTCTTTCTTAAACTAAACGTGTTTCCACTGCTGGATGACTTTCTGTTTGGAAAGAAGGAGTTAGAGGGTTAATCTGAAAACTGAAGTGTTCGTGATGCCAGCAGGAACTGAGGTCAGCAAGGCAGCTAGAATTCTGGAAGGATATGGCTGAAGGAGGGAGTTCCTCCCCTCTAGTGATGATAAAAAAATGGCTGCAGCAAAGGAAAGTCTGTGCAGCTTCTTCATAGTTATGCTTTCAAAAGTCAGGTTGAGTTCGTTGGCTGGAGCAGGAAGCAAATCGAGAACTAGGGCACGTTGCAATTTGAGAACGATGCAATTAGTCAGCTTGAACAAAAGGCAAGGCAAAGGGCTCCCTTCGGTGGTGGACATTGCCTCCCGCATAAACGGTGGCTGCTGGTGTTCAGGATCTGTAGCGGCTCTGCAGCGAACGGGACTTCCTTTGGGCATCATTTAGAATGGCACATCTGGACGGAAAAGCAGGCTTCTCCCCTGGGGGGCGGCTGGCAACACAAGGTGCTGGTCGTCGGGTCCCTTCACCTGGGTTGGGAACAGGAAGCAACTGCTGCAGGCCTCTGGCATAGCCATCTGTGAATAAAATATCAGAAAAACACACACGAGAACCTGGACATAAAGGGGCCTGTTTGCATCTAAAAATTGTGCTTGTAAGTGTGAAAAAGTTTGCAAAAGTTCAGTCCTTCTGTGTCCTAACAAAGTCAGTGCTGCATTTCGTAGGCTGCAAAGAAAAGGCAAAGTTCAATTTCCTATTGTTTCTCAGTCTCAGTGGGCAAAAAGGTGTTTTTGTCCTATGGAGCAAAAGAAATGTTTTGAACTTAAGCAGCATATTGAGAGTGTAGGCCATTGTCCATTACTTCTACGTCATGATATCCTGTTGAAAAAGTTTCACATATTTATTTCCTAAAAGTCTGCCTGGCCTAAAAGTCCGTTCCTTGCTGCTTTGCTTGAGCGGTGCTGGAGATTAGAACTGAAAGATTTTAACCACATTGCATTCCTGGCTGGTAAGACAGTGAACGAGGCGTATTGTTTCCAAGAACAAACAAAGACTGCTTGTTTTCCTAGCAGCTAGGCTGAGTCCTAAGTAGGCAAGGGGAGCGTGGATCACTCACACAACAGGGTGCACACGCAGCTTTTTCTCAGACAGGGAAGAGTGCTGGAAGGGGGGGGAAGGGGGGAGTGAAGGAGGAGGGGGGGTCTCTGTGTTCTCCCAGCTGCTATCCCTAGCTGCTGTGCCCTGGAAGATATTTGCCATGTTTTGCCCAAAATTTATCAGGAAGGTAGGGAAAGGCTGACTTGGCCTTATATTATTGGAGTATTATTGGAGTATCATTAAAAACCACCTTTTCACTGAGTGGGCATTCAAGGCATATTTCTTCTGTAGGGTCTTTGCTGATGATGGGAGACAAGAAAACTTCTCCTTTGGGGGGCAATTAGCTATTGATTACCTCATATGAACCAAAAGGGCAACTGAGGAAGGGAAAACTTCATATCTGGCCAGAGTAAAGGTTTTCCCAAACTTGTACATCTCTAGCTGTGACAGATTCAGAGAGCATGGCCTGATTTTTCTTTATCCCATTCCATGCTCAAGATTGCTTGGGAAGAAAGACCCATAATTTGCAATTTATTTAGGACCGATTGCAACCACTTAGATTGGAAGTTATCCACTAAAAAATAGATGAGCCAATTCCTGCAGTTGGAAGTTTATCTTAAGCCAATAATGTGGAGAAGTTAAGGTGACTTTAGCTAACATTGATAGCAGACCTGTATCTAAACGAGTGCATGTGTGTGTGACACATCTTGAGACTTCAAGAATTGTGCTAAAGAATGTAGATTGGAACTGCTCTATAGGGCCAAAACTACAAAATGCAGGCCTATAGAGCATCTGGCTGACCACCTTTGCCTGAAAGAGTTTTAGGGCTGCTGGGATATAATGGGTGACTATTGAACTGGTGGCAAAATTCTGGGCGGCATGCTACAGCAATAAGCAGCTTGAATTTTAATATTCAAGCTATTGTCACACCTGCTGTCTTAATGGCTGTTAAAAAAATAACTTTTGTTTAATACATAAATCACTGGAATGCTTCCCTAATGTTTATATATATATGTGTGTGTGTATATGTACAGTGGTACCTTGTACAAAGGAACTAATTCATTCCAAATGAAATTATGTTAAGCAAATTTTCCTTTATACAACTTCCCATAGGAATGCATTGAAACAGAGTCCCATTTTTATGTTGTATGGATTCTGCCCATAGGCGATTATGTTAAGCAAATTGCCCCTATCTCCAGAATTTTTATGTTGTACAAATTTTTATGCTATACAAGCTGTCTGTTATACAAGGGTCCACTGTACATATATGTATATACACATATTGTATCTTATTCTGTTCTATTCTAGCCTAGCAGTCTGGCCTGTAAGGAAACTTGTGCTGAACAATGTGCCCTCTGTGGGCTTTTCAGGCTCCTAGGAAATTAAATGTATGTTGTGTTGTTTGAAGGGGATCATGGGTTAGAAATGATTTATGGAAACTAAGATAATCAAACTGTTCTGTTTCTGCTAAAGCCAGTACATTCTGAAAGGCTTATTCGGTGTTCCCTAAGAAATTGAGTGCATATTGTCCCAGCCCCGAATCAGGGCCATTTGGCATATACAGGAACTTGTGTTGGATAATTTGTCTCCCCAACATGCAAATTACTGTTGTTCCTAACACGTTGACTGAAGTAGATTTTTCTAGGTGCTTCATAAATTTTGAGAAGATGGAATGCATAAATTTAAAGCATGTTGTCCTTTTTGAAGAGTGGTCATGGGTTAGAAGGAGTTTTAGGAAACTAAGATAGGCAGGCTTGTGTTCTCCTGTTAATGCCATCACATTCTGGAAGGGAGGATCCCATCCACTTTGCTGCTGTAGAAACTGTGCATTCTTGGACATCTGGGATTTTCGTGCTTGCTGGGGAGTACCTGAGGTCATCTGGACTGACCCACGAAAGGGGTTATTATTGAATTGTTGACGTAGGCCCTGGAAGTTTCTGGGCTGGAAAGCACCCTATTGTCCTGACATTGGGCTTATAGGAATCTGGAAAAGTCTGTGCAATATTTACAAGTATTCCTGTCCACCTGTTGGATGAACTGTCTTTGGGGCATTAGAAGGTGCTGAAGGGCCATGAGTTTCTTTGGCTGGGCCTTGTCGTTCAGGAAACCTGAGTTTCCTTTCTGTTATTAAAGGTGGTCTTGTCCTATGTACTTTACTTGATTTTGATTAATCCTTCTTATGTCTGGGGTGACGTAAGATACAAAGGCAATTTTAAGACTGCTTCCATTTACAAACCACACTGCCACTGGGGATTTGGTTTGTCACACGTTTGGCATTTTCATCATTGCTGCTCGAGACAAATTTAAATTTGTCTGCCTTTTACAATAGTGCAGAGTGGCCTTGACTGCAGAGTCCACTGGATCTATAAGTGAATGTTGTCTGTGGGCCTGACAAAAAGTGCCTGGGATTCATGTTGCTACTGGATAACATTGAAGATATGACGGAGACATGCAAAATAAGCAGGGTAAGAGAAAAATGGATAGCTGGAAGCTCCTCTCTTTCCCAAAATACCAGAACTAGGGGACATACACTCAAATAGAGGGCTGGGAGAGTAAGAACTGACAAAAGAAAATATTTTTTTTTTCCCACCTAGCGCGTTGTAAGCTTATGGAACTCCCTGCCACAGGATGTGGTGATGGCATCTGGCCTGGATGCCTTCAAAAGGGGATTGGACAGATTCCCGGAGGAAAAGTCCAGCACAGGTTACAAACCAGGGTACGTCAAGGGCCAGATACAGGGGTGCTAAGGCAATACAGGAATTCCTATTTTCTTCAAAAATTCTCCTAGTCTCTTCTAAAGAGAACAGTCCCTTAAGTAAGTGTTGGATGTTCTCAAAACTAGGCATATAAACACTGAAAAGACTGTCCATAGTACTGTATGCTTTAACTGGATTTTCACTAAGGCTAGGTATGTTATTTTAAAACTGGATCATGAACCTTTCTGAGTGGAAACAGGCTAGCTTCTGCCTCTGCTTTTCTGTCATTCTGGACAAGCTGCTTTCTCTTGTTCACAGCATAGGTTATTATAAGACATCTTTGCTTTCTGTGGTAAGTTTTTACCTCGGCTGCATTTGACAAATGCTCACTGACATCATGAAGTGAACCACGAATAGTGATCACTTCCAAGACTTTTTGTATTCTTTTCAAAGTTCATTCTCGGTTTTGTATTTAAATGCTCTCTGAAATCTTTATCACGTACTTTTCCTCTCTGTCCTCTGCACCTGATGGCACATCTGGAATGGATAGGCCATCTGGAATTGGTGAGTCATATTGGGCGGCAGGAGATGAACTGGTAGTCCTCTATCTGGGTATAATGGTGGCGGCGGTACAATTGGATTTTGCAGTCATCCAGAAAGTTACCCAAGACCGCACGCTTCGTCTTGTTTATAAGATGTGGAGTGGGGCTCTGAGTGGAAGTGCTCTACAGGTGTTCAGGTCGCTTTAGGTGGGCTTCTGTCCTGAGTTGCTATTTCTGCCTTGGCTATTCGTTGCCCTATGGGTGCCGTTCTGGCAACACTGCTTTTTGCGGAAATTCCTGGCTTCTGCTGTTATGAATACACAGTCATTTGGTTCCTATAGTGATCCATAGGTATGGATCATTGTCATGATTTTCCTAGTTATTTTCTTAGTCCATTCTTTATTTTCTGATAGTGTATGTTGTCACTATCCTCCTCTTTTACTACATTATTTCCTCTGGAATTTTCATTAACTCCTTCTGATTTTTCTGGAGCGTGTGGCTCCGCTGCTGAACTATTATTTTTTTTTTTTATTTTTTTTTTTTTGCTGCTGAATTCTCTGCTGTTTTTGGTAGCAGGGATTCAGGCTGTTGGGGCACATCCTGTAAACTTCTGGATGGGGCGTTTAAAGATGACCTGGTAACACTTCTGGTTTGGAGTGTGCTTTTCAGAAATGGTGCGTCCTGCTTTGGCGGACGGTGGTCAGGCGAACTTCGCCTACCGAAAATGAGTCCCTGCTGGACTGTTCTGAATTAAACAGATTACTACACTAACTGTTCTGGATGATGTTTGCAAATTTTATACCATAACTGAGCAATTACTGTTCATCAAAGGTGCCTTCTGCCAGCCAATCTGATTGGATTATTGTCCAACTGTTGCGGCACAAGGTTTTCAACTGGTTTTTCTGTAGTTAATAGTCTAATTCAAAGTCTCTGATAGCTGTACTCCAGTTTGTGAGGAAACAACCTAACGGAGTGGGGGTTTTGCTATTGCTAACCCACATAGTGTCTCTGAATTCGCACCTGCTTCTAGAACAGTATATTCACACACACACCACACGATACTAGCTGCGGCCTAATGCGATCGCTCGATTAGGAAACGCGCAACTCAGATTCAGTCGACCATGGGAAACTAACTCCCGGCCTTTCACTCATGCAATCCATTCGTTGAATTCAGAGACCGCTCAAATTCCCAACATTTCATATTTCCCGTCCTCCCAACCTAGTCTTTGCCCCTGCCTGAGGGGATTCTAAGCCCTAAATCTATTCCCCATGTGTATATGTGTTCGCTTGATAGTAGAGGCGAACGACTGGTTGCTTTTTACAGAAGAGAAAATACAAGTTAACTTTTCAAAGAAATAGCTTGAGAATAGAGGCTTGCACCTCTGTGCTGTGACAGAATAGAGAATACAATTCAAAGCAATATCAAATGCAAATTCAATTTCAAATCAATGCAATTTCAAAGTAATGCAATCTTCAAATCAGATAACCAAGTTCAATTTCAGATCAGATACCAAATTCAGAGTAGGGCAGGCCTAGGAGTTATCTTTGGTTCTTCACATCCCCGTGGGGATGATCTTAGAAACTCAAACTCTTCACTCCCTTTTACATAGAGATGATCTTGGAGTTGTCTTGACTTAGGCAGTCTCAAACCCCTCACTTCCTTAGGTGTGGGAAAGGTCTTGGTGTTATCTTGATTCCGGTGACGGAATCTCAAACCCTCACTTTCCCAAATGGGGGTGCGACCCCCTAAACTTATCGTGAACTTATCAAAAGGAGCCCTACTCCTGTGTGTGTATGTGTGTGTCCCCAGTGCACTCACCAAATGCTCTGCAGAGCCTTGTCCCTCGAAGCCGGCTCGTCTTTCTCTCCAAGCGGGGACGCCTAAGCCGCTCCGCAGAATGAATGAGGTCCCTCCAAAAATAGGAAGTGCGCGCTGACCGATCAGCCTGCGGAGGACCACGTGGCCTCGCCTGGTCTGGACCCTGCTCACCTCCAGAGGGCGTTACTCCCCGGCATCTCCACCAAGAGAAATGTAGCCTTTTTAGGGCTTACATTCCTATCCAAAAATTACTTTGGGGTTCGGGCCGCTTGGGGTGAGACAGGGATTCAAACGAAACCAGATTTTAGGTGAAAAAGAGAAAGACTTTATTAAAGCAATATTGCTGGCATCAGCGGAAATCAGTTTCCAAAGGCTGAAGCAAGAATACATTGAAATCATACATGTTAAGTAGCATTGGTTTCTCCACCCCCAATACATCATAATTGATCACAAGTCTAAGCTTAGCCATTCAGGATTGGGAACTATCATATGCACAAGTTGTTTCTGTAGCATAGGCTTCTATTGTACTATTATCTTGACATGATTTGCAACATGGCCTGAGCTAACTAAACAAAGAGCATTCTATACTGGTTCGCTGGGAAACCGAAACTAGGTTAAGGTATGCATGGGGATACATGAACAATTGGGGAGGTTTGAAACATTTAGAGTTGGAACATCTTGCAGAAGCAGTGAAGGACACTTAGGTTATCTAGGTCACATTCCATTCATGGGAGCTAACACAGCTTACAGACTGCAGTTTCTAATATACTGACACAGACATTTTGTAAAGCATTCCTGGTTAGCATAAGAGACGCCATTTTAAGACCCTTCCCTACACTCTCTCTTCCTTCTTTTCTTTCTTTCTTTCTTTCCTTCCTTCCTCTTCCTTCTTTCCTTCCTTTCTCTCTCTCTCTTCCTTCCTTCTTTTCTTTCCTTCCTTCCTCTTCCTTCTTTCCTTCCTTCCTCTCTCTCTTCCTTCCTTTTCTTTCTTTTTCCTTCTTTCTTTCCTTACCTCCTCTTCCTTCTTTCCTTCCTTCCTCTCTCTCTCTCTTCCTTCCTTCCTTCTTTCCTTCCTTCCTTCCTCTCTCTCTCTATTCCTTCCTTTTTTTTTTCATTTCATTCATTCTTTTCTTCCTCCCATCTTTTGCCTAGACCTAAAGGAAGGGGGCATTTTGGATGGCATGCATGGCTGGGGTGTGTGTGTGTTCCTTTCTTGGTTTAATGCATTGGGTGGGGTCCTTTTGCATGTCATGCATGGGGGGGGCGCTTTTGGGGGCTGCATGCATTGGGGGCAGGGTCCATTCCCCGGGTGCCATGCATGGGGGGGGGAGTGTTGTCCTTGGTGGGCGGCCATGCATGGGGGGGGGTTCCTTCCCTCCCTTCTTTTGCCAACCCCCCCGTTTGCCCCACATGGCAGCCCCCCCCCCAACACCTCTTCCTCCTGCAGGCCGCGGAGCCTCTGATGGCAATCCCGTGGAAAGAGAGAGAGAGAGAGAGAGAGAGAACATCATCCTCTCTTCTTCCCCATTTTCTCTCTCTCCCCCCCCCCCGCGTCTCCCCCTCCAGGCCTCTCCTTTGGGTTGTTTCCTGCCACTCTAGGAAGCCCCACTCTGTGTGTGTGTGTGTGTGTGTGTGTGTGCGTGCGTGTGTGTGTGTGTGTGTGTGTGTGTGTGTGTGTGTGTGTGTGCGTGCGTGTGTGTGTGTGTGAGATTGTGCCGAGGGGGGGGGAGAAATAAAACCAAACAGGGTTCCTTTTTTCCTGAGGCCAGGCAGGTCCCCACTTGGTCCCTCCAGATGTTTTGGACCACAACTCCCACAGTCCTTTGCCATTGGCAATGCGGGCTTGGGATTCTGGGAGTGGTGGTCCCAAAACAGCAGCAAGCAACCAGGAGGGCCGAAGGTCTGGTCTCATGCCTCTCCTCCTCCTCCTCCTCCCCGGTTGGGTTCCCTCTCTCTCCTTCCTTCCTTCCTTCCTTCCTTCCCTTCAATCCTGCAGTCCTAAAAATAAAACGGGTCTCCTCCTGGGGGGGGCAGCGGCTTTGGGTGGAAATAACAGGGGAAGAAAGTGATGAAAGCCGGATCTCTCGAGGGACCCCCACCCCACCCCCAACCCCCACTCTGGGCTCCAGGCAAGGCGGTTGCAACAACAACAACAACAACAACAACAACAACAGGTGCTGCTGCCCCGCCGCGGGGAAACCACGAGGGGGGGGTGAGGGCGCACACACACACACACACACACACACACACACACACACACACACACACACACACACACACACACACACACACACACACACACACACACACACACACACACACACACACGGAACCTTC
The DNA here is from genome assembly GCA_037367305.1 of Phrynocephalus vlangalii. Taxonomy (NCBI): domain Eukaryota; kingdom Metazoa; phylum Chordata; class Lepidosauria; order Squamata; family Agamidae; genus Phrynocephalus; species Phrynocephalus vlangalii. The sequence continues at coordinate 2,054 of JAWVWN010003054.1, read as the reverse complement.
CAGCGGCTTGCAGGGACAAGGGAAGCAGGGGAGGGGGGGGGCGGCGGCAGGCATTTTGGGGGGGGGGGAGAGGAAAGAGGAGCCGAAATCGGTGAAGGAGCCCCGGGCTGGACGGAGGAGGAGGAGGAGGAGGGTCTGCCTCTTCTTTTCTAAGGGAGTTTGGCGGCGGCGGGGGGGGGGGGTGTGGAGATGGCCAAACACCCTCCTCTTCTTGCTCCTCCTGAGAGGCGGTGGCGGGGGGGGGGCGGGCGACCAGGCACTCGCCTTCTCTGCCCAAACAGAGGCGGGTTCAATAACCCCCCCCCTTCGCTGCCCTCGCCCCTCGCCCCTCTCCCCTCCCACCCCCATCACCCAGTCTGAGCACTCCGTGTGTAACAGTGGCCATAAAGACATTTATAATCCATTATTTCAAACCCATGAACACACTAAGGCAGAGACTTGTCCACCCAAAGGATCCGATACCAAACCATAAAAGGAGCAATATAGTATATGCCAGGGGTCCTCAAAGTTTTCCAATAGCAGGCCGGTCCACCACGCCCCAGGCACCACTGGGGGCCGGACCCCAGTGGGTGGGTGGGGGGAGCGGGGGACCTTGCCGTAGCCCTCCCACTCTAAATTCCCCACTAGCCAGCATGCTGATCATCTGGGCGGGTAGTTGGGGGGAGTGGGAGAAACGACATAGCCCACTGCTTTAAACTGCCTCAGCAATAGAAGAGGCTGCAGAGGCTGGCTTGCTCGCAAAGCAGGGGTAGGTGGGGGGGGGTTGCAATTGGTCCTGGGGGCCGGATTCAGGACCTTGAGGGGCCACATCCAGCCCTGGGACCTTAGATTGAGGACCCCTGGTATATGCAGTCCAATGCAGTGAAGAGTGTTCAGACCTCTACACTGGAGAAACTAAACAGCCATTAAACAGAAGAATGGCCCAACATAGGAGGGGTAACAGCTCAGGACCAGAATCAGCAGTACACCTCCATTTGAAGGAAAAAGGCCACTCTTTCAAAGATGAGGATGTACACATATTAGACAAAGAAGAGAGGTGGTTTGAGAGAGGAGTAAGGCAGGCCATTCATGTGAGCATTGAAAACCCCTCCCTCAACAGAGGTGGGGGGCTCCGGCATAGTCTAGCTGCTACTTACCAGGCTGTACTTTCCAAAGTACCCAGGCAAATCAAAGGCCTTCACCACCAGGTCACAGCTAACAACCCATTCTTGATGGGTTTCAGCACCTTAGGCCATTGTTTACCTTAAGGCCATGGACACTAATGTCTCCCTAACGAGCCTATTCAGGCTTTGTTCATCTTATGAGCCAATCAGACCAGGGGACAAGAGGTCAAGCTGACTATAAGAAGGTCTCTTGCACTAGCTGTATTCAGACCGATGAAGCTGTTTGGATGAACAGCGAAACGTTTCTATCTCTCAAAAAATAAGTCCAGTAGCCATGACTCAACTCCCAGTTAATCCATTATACAGTATCACATTATCTTATGAAGGCTTTTTAAGACGTGTCTCTCTGCTTGGGGAGGGGGGGATGTGTGACAAGAAGAGAGAGCCTTTCTCCTAAATTGCCGGAACCTCTGCTGCTCAACTTCCTTCTGCCGGCCACCAACGGCTAGTCTCAGATATTGTGTAGTTTGTGTTCCCACAGTTTTCTCTAGTGTTGGAGCTCTCTGTCTCTGTTGTTCTTTCTGAAGACTTTCTTAAGAGTGTGTGCAAGAGAAATATTTCATGAGGAAGTTTCTACATGTCATGTATGTATAGAGCAGGGGTCCTCAAAGTTTTCAAACAGCGGGCCAGTCCACTACCCCCCAGACACCACTGGGGGCCGGACCACAGTCCAAAAAAAAAAAAAGGGGTGTCTGTGACATTTTAAATTGCCCTGCTTGGCTGCAGCTGGTGCCTCAACCATCTGGGTGGTGGTGGGGGGAGAGGGAGACCTTGCCATGGCCCTCCCACTTTGAATTCCTCACTAGCCAGCATGCCGATCATCTGGGCGGTGGGTGGAGGGAGTGGGGGAAGCGACATAGCCCACCACTTTGAACTGCTTAGGCAATAGAA
>JAWVWN010003053.1:0-27959 GCA_037367305.1 Phrynocephalus vlangalii | reverse complement strand
AAATGGTTTGGGCCGGATGGCTGCAAAAAAAAAATTTTTTTCCTTTCCCCGCTTTTTTACGGCGTCACCTATTTATCTACTTGCTTTTTACATGCTTTTGAAACTGCTAGGTTGGCAGGAGCTGGGGTTAACAGCGGGAGCTCACTCCCCTGCGTTGCACCCAGGATTCGAACTGCTGAGCTGCCGACTTTGTAGCCGTCAGTTTTCAGTGCTCTAGCCCACTGAGCCACCACAATGGGCAAGTGAAATTTTTTGGAGCCAGCTGAAGGTTCCTGGAGATGGGCTGGTGGCTGCATAGCGCCTCTGTATGTCAGAGATCTCGGTCCTGTCCTCATCTTTTCCCGTTTCAGACCTCTAGAAGGTGGTAAAAAAAAGAACTCTGCAGTATGGCCCAATTTGACAATTCCTTGTCAGGTTCAAACGATACCACAGGGTTAGTGTCTAACTTCTGGGTAGCTGGTCGGGAGTTCAATTCCCCAGCTTGACAAATGCCGGATTTGAAGATCCACAGGGTCTGCCCCTCATTTGCACTGTTGTTTTTTTGTTTTTATCGTTATCACTATTCTTTGTGATTACTTGTCTTTTTGACAACCACCCATAGTAGTAGCCCGCCCAGCTACTAACTGGGCGAGATATGAATGAATGAATGGGGTTGGTTTTAGCTCTACGGTTCTAAGATGATTAGAAACAGAACTCCTTTAGCAAGTAACATTTGCTCATCCAAATCAGCGTTTGCTCCATTCAGGGTTGCCACTTTCTGGAAGTCAGGGAAAGTCAGGGAAATTGGAATTATTCAGGGAGAGTCAGGGAAATTGGTTGGAAGTCAGGGAAAGTCAGGGAAATTGTGATTAAAATATATAATTCTAACTTGGATTATTCCCTGCATTTCAAAACTATAAGTTTTGTAATTAGCTTTGGAGAAACCTTTTACGTAGAATATTTATATTTTGATACCAACAAACATATGTCTTTGTTAGCATTCAGGTTGGGCTAGAATTGAGTTTGTATCTTGGTGTAATTTTTTTTATACGCGCAAAACAGATTGGTGCAGTTCATGTTGAAAGAGTAATATTAAAATCTCTGACAAACATTTTTGCAGGGCCCGACGTGCCGTTGTAGCTTTGCATTAATGCAACACTGCCTAATCAGTTTTCCAACTTGTGGTTGCATATGAATGGGGGTCAGGGGGAAAAAGACCAATCGAGGTCAGGGAAAGAAAATAAAAAAAAAATTATATACTGCACCCTGCCACGTGACTGTCCCCTCCGAGAGGAGTCAAAACAGGGCGCCCACCCCACCAACCGGGGTGTACCCCCCCCCCTTGATCACTTGCGCCCAAGGACCCCCTGCTGCTGCTGCTGCCGCCGCCGCCCCGAAGCTGGGGATGGGGGGGGGGGGACTTGACAGGCGTCCAGGGATCCGCCACCGGGTGATCGCCTTCTCGCTCACTCTCCCCCCCCCTTCTTCCGGCCCTCCCCGTCCCTCTTGCAGGGCGGGCCAGCGGTTCCCCTCCCTCGCCCCCGCCCAGCTTCGGCAGGCGCCAAACAAAGGGAGGCCGGCGGGGGACGCGCCTTTCCCCTTTGGCGAGAGCGGGGGACAGGGGCGCGGCGGGGCTCCTGTTGTCGAAGGAGGCCGCCGGGGCCGCCTCGCCCTCGCCTCGCCTCCGCCAGGCCATCGCTCACATCGCCACCGAGTGTCTTTCGGACTTCTTGCTGAAGGAGCCCTCGGAGGGGCAAGTACAAGGGGCTGCGGGCGGGAGCTGGCCGTCGACAAGCGGGGTCACCTGCATCGCCGTCGGGCTGCCCCTCCTCCTCATCTCGCTGGCCTTCGCCCAGGAGATCCCCAATAGGAAAAGCGCAACGCCTGCCGGAGCGAGACCTCGCCGACACACGGCGGCGGCATTTGGCCGGCGCGGCCTCCCCTTGGGCTCGTCCCACCCGCACTCCGGGCATGATCATGAATGAAATTCGCCTCAGGCAATACCAAAGAACGGGGGGGGGTAGTCGAGGAGGGGCTGTACCACTGGGTGTGTATGGTGAGTCCCTGGTTGTGCCCCATCAAATGACGAAGAGCCTTTGGCCCCTGGGACCCCCGGGGTTCTGCTTGGCAGGGCAGGCTTTCGGGTGCTGCTTCAGGGCAAGTTTGGGGCCTGAAGGGGCGACATGCTGCTATGGGTCATTGAACCCCCCTGCCTCATTTGCACCCCTGACTCCACTGTGACTGTGAGGTATTGGGGACCTGTTTTTCTCAACTTTCTTTTTCAAAAGCAGGGGGGGAAAATCCTCCCACGCCCCCTTTGCAACGGGCCCTGCCACAGAGAGCGGGTGCATTGGCCACCCAAGCTCGGGGTGACCCAGTGTGGTTTCCCCTGCCGGTGGAGGGCTTCCTTCCGGGCTGCTGCCTGCTCCCTTGGAGTCACCCAACTTGGCTTTGAAAAGCCTTATCAAAGGACATGTGACCTCCCAAAACCCCAGTGTGCATTTAAAATGGGCCCTAAAAGGCTCTTTTCTGTCATAAGAAAATTAGGGGGTATTATCTAGAACAAGGGCCTTTTTAGGTGTGGCCCCAATCTTTCCATACCCAGGGAAGAAAAGATTTGGGAACTTGTGAGAGATGCCTGATGGAATCCTGGTGTTTCCTGCCAGTATTCTGCTCATTGCTGATGGCAGATAACTTTGATGGTGGCAGACTGGCAGGCGTTCAGTTCTGCTGTGTGTTACAGAACGGAAATGAAACAACTGGTGTCCACGACCACACATATATTTTCTATGTGTTGTGTGTTGTGTCGTTACAGTCGTGACCGACTCTCCGTGACCCCATGTCCATGGAGTTTTCTTGGCAGGAATACTGGAGTGGTTTGCCAGTTCCTACTCCAGGCGCCTACAGCACCTGGTATTCCCTGGTGGTCTCCCATCCCAAAAGTAAACCCGGGCCGACCCCCCTTAGCTTCCCAAATCAGGGGGATCGGGTATGCTTAGGGGATAGTTCCACCAAAGTTGCAAGCTTTGTAAGTCTGACCTATCATCTTTAAAAATCACATTTTTCCCCCTAATGGATAATGGGCTTTTACAGTAACATTTTTGTTTTGAAATGGGGGTGGGGGGAAAAAAGAATAATGTGTACTGTAAGTAGATAGATTTCAGTATATGGGGAACATTTTTATAGAGCCCAAAAAAAATTGGTGCTTTCTGAAATTTTTAGAACACATTACTATATATGCAGCTATAACATTCTTTATTTTTCATTTTTGCCTTCTATTGTCATTCTTGTCTTGGTCATAAAAATTTTCATATGATTTAAAAATGATTTATGCTTCCTTTCCTCGCTAAAGCAAATACATATTTAAAACTGTGGTTTTTAATTGCTTGGTTTCAATTTGCTGCTATTGATTTTTTACATCCCTTTACAACACAAAGACACGCGACACACAGACACAGACACACAGAGAGAGTGAGAGAAAAAAGGACCCCAAAAGATAAAAGTATGTTACTGCCCCTAAAATTTCCCCGGAAAAAAAACAGTGGGGAAGGGGAAACATGGTTTCCCTTAGGAAGGAAATTTTAGAAAAGAGGTGCCATGACTCAAAAAGATTTTCTTTTGAGCTGTAAGTCATTCGCCAGATTTAGGATAGACTAAAGTTGGTGAGGGAGAGGAGGGTTGATGCTTTTTTTAGGAAATCCATTTTTCTGTGGGTCTAACGTAATAATGACCCCCCCCAAAAAAGGAATTTGTCCATTTGTTTTTTTGTGTTCTTAGAGAGAAGTTTGACTTGGACATTAAAGGAGGCAAAAAACCATGTATTTCACTCAAAAATAGTTACTTACATGTTGATTAGTTTCTCTCCCCTACAAAGAGAGGCATCAAGGCAGTTTAAAGGACATAGGGCGTTTATACAAGACCCCCAAGCTCCGCCGCAAATGGCTGCAAGGTCCGGACCTTAAAAATGTTTTTCCCACCAGCTCCGGACTTTGCAGACAAATTAAGTGCGACCCCGCCCACTTTAGTGCGACCCAGAGCAGTTTTTTGTACCTGCTTTTTGGATGTGACAAAAATTTTTTATCCGGTGTAAGGATAGTGAGTGTGGGGGGTCTCCTGGCTTTTGTTTGTTCTTTTTTTGCACCCCGCCCCCTTTTAAAAGATCTGAATGCTGCCCGGAACAAAACGGAGGTAAACCGGCATTTTTTTCTTTCTTTTTTTTCCCTCCCTAACGCAGCCAGCAACAGGAAGTGCGGAGGGGGGTGGGGGACGAGGGGAAAAGCGAGGAACCCCTAAGATCTCTGGTCCGAATTTAATTGGCCAGCGGATCTTAGGGGTCGTGTAAAAAGGCCCCTAGTGATTCAGCTAAAAATGATAAATCAAAAGTCAAGTACATAAATGCATGTTACATTGAGCAATGTAACATCACAAAACAAAAATAATAATAAATAAGGAATCAGTTTAAACAAGAAACTGTCAATAGTATGGGAAAATAGTCTGAAAGAAGGATGAAATAATATCATTCAGTAGAATTAATCAAAATATCAAAATAATGTGGTATTTGGTGGTTAGGAACCCTTTTGAGTTTTTTATACACGCATAATCCTGTTTCCAAAAGGGCAAGCTGGAATCATTTTACTTTAGATAAAAGAGGGGTGTTTTGAAATAAGTCAATTTTTATAATTCCTCTTGCAGTTACCAGTATCCAAATAGCTGAAAACTTTGTCTTTTCCAAAAACAATTTTTAACTCTTGCAGTTACCAGTATCCAAATAGCTGAAAACCTTTGTCTTTTTCCAAAAACAATTTGTTACTTGATGCTTATCCAAATTTTACAAACACCGCATGCTACTCGACTAACTTCCCCAAGGCCTTCTCATGCTTTTTTTGCAATTTAAGAAAGAAAGAAGAAAGAAAGAAAGAAAGAAAGAAAGAAAGAAAAAAAAGAAAGAAAGAAAGAAAGAAAGAAGAAAGAAAAAAGAAAGGGAAAGAAAGAAAGAAAGCTCTTCTAATAATTAAGCACCGGGACTTTCCATGAACTAGGAATGACAAAATCGCACAGCTGTGGAGTTGACATTTCAGAAGAGGTTCAGAATCAAAGTCCTAGATTCAAAGGCTGCAAAATAAAACTTAAATTTGCAGGGGACAACGGCACATTTCGGAAAATCCACTCTTTTTTTATGTGTACTGCTTCATGAATGCTCAAGCCACCAGCCCTTGGAGAATTTCAGGAGCATTTCCCAAAAAAAAGAGTGACTTTTTTGAGGGTTGCGTAACAGCTGCCTTTTCCCCAAAACTCTTGCTTCCGAATGCTCTTTTTCCCTTTGGTTCTTGGAATCTACACTAGTCCTGTTTTTTTTTCTGCCCTCATTCCAAAGGCCTGTTTCCTTGGATCCTCTTCTTCTGGTCTGTATTTAAAAGCTGTCCCTCCAATTAGTGCAGTCAATGGGATAGCTGCAGCTGCCCCTGAAATCCTTATTCGGCATTGGAGTGGTTTTAGTTCCCTTTATACTGAAAACCCAGTTTCTGGCTTATACCCAGTTTTAAATGAGTGTATGCTTCAGACATCTATCCGGTGATTCACTCCTTTTAAAGGATCTTTTAGCCTTGCCAGAAGTTCATCTAAAGCAGATTTTGTACAAGTAACTCACAGTCAAACCAATAATATTTCTCAGGGTATCATTAAATTTAAATAATATACACAAGAATGAAAAATGGACAGTGAGATGTCTTTGGAGAGTGTGTCTTTGCAAGAGGTGTTCATCTGTTAAAAAAAAGATGGGGGTTTCCTATGTGTTTTCCCTTTTTTCTGTTTTCTTCCCTCCAACCCCCACAAAAAGTAGCTTGAAAAATTGCATTAAAATAGAATACAAATGATAGAATACAAAAATAGAAGCAAATGATTGGCTCCTATTATCCTAGCAAAATGATGTTGTTTCAATGGTGGTGATTGTACCCTATAATTTGCTACTACATATAGTTTCGGAATAAGATGAGCACAGGCATTGTAAGGCGGTTACTTTACGTCATTTTGTCTCTGTAAGTGTTGCATTTTGGACCAGTATAAAAAAAATCTTACTTCACGCCCATCACACACAGCTGAAATTTGTCTCGACCACGCCCTGAAGCGGGATCAGATTTGTGACAATACTGTACCTGGTGGTGGGTTGGGGGTATTTCTCTTATCACAGTTTGTTCCTGGTTCCTGTTCCAAGATAAGGGCCATGTGGTAACAACTGTCATGCAACAACCAGTGTCCACCTAGTGGTCAGCGGCTGAAGCGGCATTCAACATTAGTTTCCCTATGGGAAACACCTTGCAGTGCAAATGTTTATTAAAGAAAGTACTGAAAATTCTGTAGCATTGACGTGTTAATACCGGAAGACCAGTAAATCGAAATAGTTTTATTTATGATTTTTTTTAAGGGTTAAGAAAGCAAGACAAATTCAGAATTTGTCACGGAACAAGACCGTGAAGTAACAGTTGTCACGAGACAAGTAATCACGCCCGTGAGTAAACGGGAAAAGGGACTGAACAATACCCACATGATCGTAACCAACACGTCAGGGTACAAAACTAGTCATGGAACAAGGAAGGACGTGAAGTAACCGTTTTAGTCCCAGAATCCACCAATCACTAGGCATGCTGGCTGCGGAAGCTGTAGTCCAAAAACATAACTTTTCAGTGACCTGAGTGCAAGCCTGTGTATCTCTACTCAGAATTACATCCCACTGGCCCCGTGTTACTTATTTGCAGCTCAATGGGTCTTATTCCTTTGCTTTTATGCTTAGGATGCTATCCTTTTCCCTCACTTATGTGGAAGCTTGCATGGAACTTTAAGGACGTTGGACAAAATATGGCTACGTAAATCACAGTCTAATTCTCAGAAAGTGTTGGCTCTATTGGGTATTTGCCCATCATTAAAAAAATTGTTCTGACCCCAGAGATATTTAGGAATTTCCTATAAAAGGTCTTTTCCCCCCTTCTTTTTCTAAATGTAGCCTGAAATTTTAGAAGAAAAGAAGTGTTGAGATTTGGTGCCAATTGCTAAATCTGTTTTCTTTAAATCCTATACAATACAGTAAAGAGCCCTTTGTGCCCGGGCCCAAAACTATGGCATGACAGCATGCTTTTTAAATAAACGATCGCATGATTCACACTAAGTCTGTTTTTCTGCAGTGCTGGCAAAGCCATGCAGCTCATGTGCATAAAAGTGGTTTGTATCCTCCAAACATTGGGTCTTCAGTGCAACGTACATTACGAGCTTTGAATCAGTGACTTTAGCTTTGTTATCAAAGGAGGACGATGTGGACACAAACACACTAAAATTTTAAATCCTGACACAACTAGCAGGCTTTTCGGGCAAGTGCTGGTTGTCAAAACAGAATTAGGGGACTGTAAAGACAGCATCAACAAATGATTAATAGATGTATATTGTTAAACAAAAAATGTATTACAAGTAATGCCTCGTAAGATGAATGCCCCTTAAGACAAAAAATTTCGTAAGACAAATGAAATGTCCGGGAATAGGAAAACCTCATAAGACGAATTTTCGTATGGGATGCTTTGCAAGATGAATTCAATGCATTCCTATGGGAATCCGTATTAAACGTGCTTCGTAGGACAAATGTTTCGTGGGACAAATTGACCTGTAGAATGAATTAAATTCATCTTACCACTGTATTGTAGATGGGGCTTGTAGGCTAGCGTGCTTGTATTGTTTGCAGAAACACCCAGATACCAAACCTAACATTTCCAGGTAGGTCTGGGGAGAAATTCCATCTGAGATCCTTGGAGTGCAGTTGTCATCACTGTCAACAAAACTGGACATTTTAAAGAAAAGAAACTACAATGAGAGTAAGCCCACGAAATATCTGTATATCACTCTGAAGTCTACAGGGTTTTCCCTTATAAAGCCAGAACCATTTGAGGTTTCTTTGACAGATGGAACTTGGCTAGACAATAAGAGAGGATGAATATCTCTTATTCAGAAGAAAACGGGAAACATATAGTCACTGATTTAACCACTTTAATCTTTATTCTGGTTCTTTGTTGTTCCTGTTAGCAAATTGGGAACCAGACCCAAAAATGTGAATTCCCTTCTTATATCCTCCTTTGGAATAAATTTTTCTCATCTGCTTGAAGTTTCTAATCTGATAACTGTCAAGCTGTTGAAATTAAATAAAACTGTGCTTCGTAGTGGGCATGCTGATTTCTTTTGTGGAAGAAGAAAAGGGACTTAAACAGAGAGAATATACCATATGCAGGGGAGAACCTGTTTTGATAAATCTTCTGGTCTAGAGAAGATTTGGAGAAAGGATTTCAGTATTATTCTATATGATACTACACGGTATTCCATAAGGACAAATTCATCAATCAAAACCATGTCTGCACAAATTAAAACATTTTTCTAAATTAATAATATAAGAACACAAGAACAGACTTGCTGAAACAGGCCACAGCCCGTCCAGTCCAGCATTCTGTCTCACCCGTGGGCTCACCATTTGCTTCAGGGTATTCCCCAAGCAGATGTTTTCAATTTTAAGATCCTGAAAATGGCATTGAGAAAATATCCTCTATTCCCCAACCCCGGGGGTTGTCCTTAGGCCCAAAATGATAGCCTGGTACCTTGTTCCCCATGAACTTGTCAATCTTTTCTTAAAGCTGTAAGGCTGAAAGTTCCCATTTTTGGGGGGGAGTTCACAGACCGTGATCCTCGGGGTTCAAAAGACTTTCTCTTATTTTTTTGAGATCAGCACCCAAAGTTTCATGGAGTCCCTCCTAGCTTGTGTTGTGAAATAGGGAAAACAATTTTTTCCTTATTATTTTGTCCAACTGTTTTGGGTTTTTAAAAATTCAATGGGTATCTCAGGCCCCTTTGGGGGTAAATGGGGGGTATTACAACTTTAAAAAAACCCCAAAGATATAGACAAGAAAGGTTCTCCAAAATGTTGGGGGGGGTTCTGAGGCAAGGGAAAATAATAGTCTCTATTTCTTTCTGCTTTTTGGCTTTTATATTTCATTGGAACAGAGGCCTTCCCCTTCAAAATACCGTTATACTAAATTTTTAAGTCAACCCGAGTATAAGTGGGGGGCCCCTTTTTAAAACCCCCAAAACTGGGAAATTTATTGACTAATTTAAGTCGGGTGGGAAATGCGCAGGGCCTGGAACCCCTCCTTTGTGCCCGGGGGGGTGGGGGGTGGCGGTGTGTGATTTTTAAATAATTTTTGGCCATGGGGAAAGTGCTTGGGTTGGGGTAAAAGTACTTTAAAATTGCCCGATCCCCCGCAACTGGGGGGGAGGGGTGTCAGGAGAAGTGGCGCACAATGTTTAAAATTGTTTTTTCCCACCCCCCCAAGCACTTGCCTCAGTGCTAAAGTATTGACCCAAATATAAGTCGGTCCCCCCTTTTTTTCAGCCAAAATTAGAGCTAAAAAAACTGGCTTATATTCGGTTATACAGTAAATAAACAAAAAAAAGGGTTTCCTTTTTATTAAGTACAGTTATCTGTGTAACTGGGTTTTAATCTTTCTGCACACAAAATATTTTCAGTTTTATGTCTAGCTGCCAGTTAGTTATGCTTGGCTGGAAACAATTTCCAGATGGGTTTCTAAGACTTGGCATGAGCCTTAATAGCCAAAACTTACCCCCTGTATTAGACAAGATACAGAGGAAGCATCAAATAGTTTCCTCAAACTAAATTTTCCCTTTAGAGAATATATGAATTTGATGGAATGGGTCCCACCCAAAATTGTTTTTTGGAAAGATTTTATTTCCCCCTTCGCAAAAATAGATTGAGTTAAGAGAACCCTATGAAAAGTTTGTATGGTTATTGTTCTTTTTGTATACTTGAAAAAACAAAACAAAGAAAAATGTGAATAAACACGGGTGATTAATCTTTCCACATTTAAACCTTTAAGTACTTTCAACTATAAAATTTTTCATGGTGTCAGAGGTGCTTTTTCGTGCAATTTTTTTTTCCCCCCATCAGCCTGGAGGAGGGTTTGCAGACAGAAAGCTCAGGGACTTTAAAAAATAGTAATGGGGGGGGGGGGGGGAAAAGGCTGTTAAATTTTTGTGGGGGCAGGGGTTTTCCTTGTGGCAAACTACGAAATGTACACATGCACCAGGGCAAAACCCCCCAGACTTGTCAATGAAAAAATAAGTGCCCCGGGAAAAACATCTTTTTTTTCATGTGAAGCTTACGTAGGACCCCGTATCCACTGATTCAGTTATCCACGGTTGGCAGGGGAAAAAAGAAATAATTCAGCAGCTGAAAAGAAAAAGCTACTGTCACAAAAAACAGCTGTAAACCAAGTATGTCAAAAAAAAACACCCTTTTAAAAGAAAGTACCGTCACAAACGCAGTGTAAAGCAAGTTATATTAAAAACGCAGGTTTTTGGCAAAACATTTTGGCGTTTCTCTTATCAGGTTTTCTTTTCCCAGGGAAAGGTTGGAAACCAATCCCCAGCGGATATGGGGTCCTTATGTAGTTGGTTTATCTTCCTTTCCCTTGCTTTCTGCCTTGTTTTACTTGGCTTCTCTCCCCCAATGTATGGCTGCCCCATTCGCTTTCTTCGAGGTCCCCGATGATTGCTTTTTCCCCGAGTTCGTTTTCTTGGGCCGTGCTTATGTGGACTCGTATGTGGGCGGTGGCGCAGAAGCAACTTGGGAGAGGCCCGGGACACCCCCCCCTCTGGCTTCAAAAAGTTTGATGTCGATTTTTTATCTTATTCCAGCTTCCCCCTCCCCCTTTCAGAGTGAAATCCAGCGAAAACCCTCCACCCTTTTAAATCCCTTTCCCATTCGTTGTTGTTTGGCGTCGGGCCTGTTGTTTTGATACAGTATTCTTGTCAAGGGGGGTGGCGGCTCGTGGGCAAAAGGTTCCCGAAAATGTCGTCTGAAAGTCGGCGCTCGGCGGTTGAACCCCGGGTGCCACGCGCGGAGGACTGCCCGCTGATAACTCCGCCCCTGCCAACCTGCATTTTGAAAGGTGGTAAATAAAATAGAAAAATTGGTATCCCGTAAAAAAGTGGGAAGGTAAAACAGGGGTTTCCTTGAAACCGCCAGACAAATGGCCAGGGATTGCCAACATGGCTTTCGGATGAATAGGAGATGGCACGCCCGGGAGTCAGAAACGATGCGCATTGCGGGGGGAAAACCTTTCCCTTTTTTTCTTTTTTAAAATATCTTTTATTATATTTTAGAATGTTTGTTGTTTTAAAATGTCAAGAACCCCTTTATAGTTTAAACACCACACCAAGTTGTGGCCCTGCAAAACCCAAGAGGGGGGGAAAACCCAAACCCAACAAATTTTATTTTTTAAACAGAACTTAAATTTTTTAAAAAAAATTTTTAAAAAATTTAAAAAATATAAATTTGTATAAAAACATTCAACCCACAGTAAGAAACAGTTTAATATAAAAAGTCCTCTTTGAAAATAGGTTAAATAGATATTTTTTAAAAAGTCTTTTGGGGTAGGGGGGAATAACCTGAAACTCGGTTTTTTAACAAATTCTTTTGAAAAAATAATAAATAAGCAGGTCCCTTTTGCGAAATTTTTTTTTTTCTCACATAGGTTTAAGGGGGTTTGTAGAGGTAGCAATACTTCTGCAAAAAAACCATAAGTAGTATGCATTTGAAAAAATTTTAAACCCCCCCCCCCCCCCCTTAAAAACAATTTAAAAAAACCAAACAAAAACACAAAAAAAACAAAACCCCTTTTAAAAAAAAAAAAACCCACATTTAAAAAAAAACCATTTTAAAAATTTTTTTTATTAAGAAAAAATTTTATCATTAATGTAGTTGTATTTTTCTGAGTTTTTGGGTGTTTGGCCGGTTCTGAAACTTCCAAAAACCCGGCCAAAACCCCAAAAACTACAAAACTACAGACCCGGCCGTGAAACCCCTTCGAAAATTTAAAAATGTAGTTGCTTTGGGAAAAACACAACTCTTCCTGTTTTTAGCAAACCATTTTGTGGAGAAAAGGAAAACAAAAATGTTGGGTTAGTAGCTTGGGTCGATCCTGCTGGAATCTTTTTGGTCCCTTTTGTTCCCCCAATCATCCTCTTGGTGGCTACATTCAGTTTCTTTTGTCCGTGTGGTTTAAAATGGAAGGAGTTGCATCCCAATTTTCATGGAAAGGAGGTTCGTAAAGTAAAGTACGAGAAGCCCCCCAAGGAGAGCTTGGGGCAATCCTAGATTGGAAATTTCCAAAATTTTGTGCTTCCTCTTCCTGAAAGGGGTGCGCTTGGCTTGCGGGAAAGCCCTGGGAGTTTTTCTGGATTCCGTCTAAAGAAAGGTCCGCAGAAAAGACAAAAAAAACCCTCTCCCTGAAGTTTCCCAAAAAATCTGAAACAAGCAAGGAAGGCAAATTTTCCCCGAATGACCTCTTTAGATCTTAGGCTGAGTTTTTAGCACCCCGTCATGAGTTACAGGGGGGGGTTGTAACCAAACCACTGGAAAACTCTTTAGGAAATTTTCCCGAGGATGTCTGCTAGCCTCAAAAAAACTTCCAATGTTGCTAAAAATTTTTTTCATTAAGGCCACCTGCCCGCAAATTCATTAGGATACCTAAAAGTAAACGCTCCCCCCAATGAGGAGTCGTCTCTCACGTGTGCCCTCAAGGGCGCTTTTACACAACCCCTAAAATCCCCTGGGAAATTAATTTTGGGGCCCGAGATTGTGGGGGTTTGTTCTGCTTCCTTGTTCCACTCTTCCCATCCATTGCCCCTGTCTGTGATGAGGGGAGGGAGGAAAAAAAAGGGGGAAAAGAATGAGGGGTCACCCCGGGTCACAGCGCCCGTAGGGTTTTAGGGTGTTAAAAAGGGGCGCAGGGACAAAAAAATCAAACAGAAAGGGGGGGAGCCTGGCTCCGGTTTATAATTTGCATCGAATTTTTTTTTTTCTTCCCGGGGACCAGGGGGACTTGTAAAATGCCTGGGGGGCGTTAGGGGGGTGTGGTAAACCCGCAGTGGTGGGAAAATAATTTTAAGTCCCCATTGGGAGCCCCTTTTCCTGGTTTTTTGGGTCAGTAAAAAACAGCCCCAAATCAATTTTTACTTGTGGTAAGTGTTTTTGGGATTTCCCGGTAGAGAATATCAGAAATCGCTTCCATTCCTTGTTTTGAGCCCTCCTGGGACTCTGTGCTTTCCCCAAAGGGGAAAAGGCTGGCCCTTCCAAGGGCACAGTGAGGAATTTTAAAATCCCAACTTTTTGGCTCCCCGCCCGATATTAAAATGCTAAGTACTGAAGGGTTTAATTTCAAATGTGTAAAGGGGGGAGTTCATAGAAACATAAAATTGGAAAAGACTAAAGGGGCCTCCGTCCAACCCCTGCCATGCAGGGGGCCCCCCTAAAAGGGAAACCCCCCAGATGGCCACCCGCCTTGATTTAAAACCCCCAAAGAAGGAGACTCCACCACTGTCCCCCGGGGGGGGGGGGGGGGGGGGCGCTTTTTCCATGCCAAACCTCTCTGGTTAGGAAGTTCTTCCCCTGTTTAAATTGAAACAAATTTTTTTCCCGCAGTTTGAACCTTGTCCTGCGTGCTTGGGGCTCTGAAGCCATGGAAAAACAAACCCGTCAGGTGTAACTCCTTTTTTTAAATTTGGGGGAAAGAAATGGCATGGTATCCAGGGGGGGGGTTTTAACGGCAAGAATAGAGTGGTACTATTTTTTTTTTCCCTTGATCTGGACATTTTTTTTTATAAAAAAAATCGATTGCTTTTTTTGAGAACATGGGGAAATTAAAAGTATTTTCCTGTTTAATTTTTATTTTTTCTTAAAAAAATTGTTAGGCTAAAAAATTGAAAGCGCTCATCAGGGGGGGAATAACTTTGGATGTGGGAAAAATGTATTTTTGGGGTTGGAAAATTTGTGGGGTTGGGTTTAAGTGGGGAAAAAAAAGGCAAATTCTTTGAGCTCCTAATTCAGTGAATTATTTAGGAAACGTTGGTTTTCAAACCTATTTGACCATGTGGTTAATCCCAATGATATGTTGGTTTATTTCTGCTGTGGAATAAAACAACAAATGCAAATTTTAAAAAGTAGTAATGGTTTTGAAAAAAAGAGGATATCTCCCCAAATGGGGTTCTCCTGACAAAACAAAAGACATTTTGGAAGGGGCAATAAAGGAGAAATTAAAAGCGGGGGTTCTGTAGGGGAGGGAGGGGGGGCCAATAAATAAAAAAATGAATAAATTTTCAAAATTGGACTTTGGAGCAAAAATTTTTCTGTAGGTTTTCCTTGTCCTTTCATAGAGATTTGAGTTTAAAAATGTCCTGGGTCCCTTCCAGCTTGCAGAAAGTTCTAAAATGTTTTAATCAATTGGCTTTTTTGGATGCAGGAACTTTTTTAGATCATTTCCAGATTGAACTCATTTCCCCGATGAACAAAGTTGTTGGGTCACCAGCCCCAATAGTTCCTGTTTTTGCTTTTCTTCCCCTTTTGCTGCTTTTTCATTGGCGCAATCCCCTTTTGCCCAAATTTCTCTCTCTTGGACAATCCTACATGGACATGAAATCTGAAGCTAAGGCGTGGATGAAAATTGGAAAGGCCACTTGGGAATTTCTGTTTTGTTTTATTCGTGAAGTAAAAAAAATTGGGGTGACGTGGACAAAATTTAAAAGTAGGTAGGGGATACCTTTATTGGTCATTCTAAAACAAAAAATGTAAGCTAAGCTTTGATAGCAACTTTCTATCTTTACAAAGCATTTTTTACCCAAAAATTTAATCTTGTAAGGGGGTTTTGTCTATCTATTTTGGGAGATGGAATACATAGATGGGTATAAGAGGCAGGGCTGGTGTTAAAATGCTTCAAAGTCCCGATAAATGTCAACCCAGTATATTAAAAAAAGCGCATAGTTCTTGGCCACCCCCCCCTTCCCCCCCTCAATTTTGGGTGTATCGTGACTAAGGTTTCCTGCTTGCCTGGGAAGTGGGAGGGGGGAGGGGATACAAAAAGCTGTGTTCCCTTTGAAAGTTGGGAAAAATTTTTGAAAAAATCTCTGGAATAATCAGGCCGATTTAAAAAAAACAATTTTACCTGTGGTGCAGTTTGGGGTGGTTTACTTCCACAATCTTTGTTATCTGAGAATTTTATCGGGGGAAAAGATTAACCAAGTTCCCGCATCCAAGAAAGCCAATCGATAAGGTTTGATTTTGTATTTATGAAACATTTTAAGCCAAGTTGATATGTCGGGGGTACTTTAGGTTTTTACTCATAGGAGTTTGGGTTAAATCCAATTTCTAGTCCCCTGTAAAGGAGATCGTAAAAAAGAGGGGAATTAATTTTTTAGTCGAGTGACCACTTTTTTTAGAAGGATGCACCCGCAAGGATCAAAAGCCATGCAAAACTGCATTACAAAAACCTGTGTAGAAAGGCCTTTTTATTGCATAGGGTTAATGGGAAAAAGGCTAAAGCCGTGCAGGGGTTTTGGGAATTTTAGACTAGAACAAAAGAGTCTGCTTGTTTTTTTTTTTTTAAAAAAGGGGAAAACAAAAACCCAAAAATTTTTTCCCCAGAAAGTACAGGAAGCTGGAAAACCCTGGTGGTGCAAGAGAATAAATTTTCCCCAGCATCTCGTTTGGACGCTTTGGAAATGCCAAGATTAAAGACTTGTCCATCCTGTTCCCAATATTCTGGCGGCTTTGGTTTGTGCAATTTTTGGGCCAAGGAGATTTAGGGTATTGGGATTTTTTCATGTCAGCTCTCCCCACCCCCTTGTTTTTTTTTGTATGTGGCCTCCTTTGCAGTGTGCCGGGTGTGTGTTTCAACTTTAGTCTTCCCTCTACCTCAACCAGAAAAAAACCTAATTCCTTTCGAGAATGCAAGTAAGTTTTTGAACACTGAAGTATTACAGGAGGGGGGCTGCAATCCATTGCAAGCTCTCCTGCGACTGGAAAAGTACTCAAAAGGGGGAGCATGGGTGCCCTGATTTTAAGGCTTTTTTAATCTTTCCCTAGCTTTGCAATCCCCGTTTAAAAAAGTGCGCTTTTAAAGCCCTAAAATTGCAGGGGAAATGCCCTTTTAAAGGTGGCCAAAAAGGCTGATTATTCCCCAACAGGATTTTTGGAGATTTAATTCCCCCCCCAAGTATTTAATTTGAGCCCCAAAAAGGGGGAAGACTGTATAGGTGGGATTTTTGGGGAAACAAAAAAATGTTGAATACAGCTTCCACCTTATCCAAATTGACTTTCTGGCCGGCACCATTGAGGTTAGGTTTTAGGAAAATTCTGAATTATCATAGAATACCAGGGTTGGAAGGGGCCTTGGGGGTTTTAGTCCACCCCTGCCCTGGGAGAAAAACCTATACCCTCCGAAGAAAACTTCCAATTTTTCTTGAATACCCCAGTGATGGGGCACCCACAGCATTGGGAGGAAGCTGTTCCCAAAATGTTTAAATGGGTTTCTCCATTTTCAGGAAAATGCCTCCTTTTTTTCCCGGTTGGCTGTCCTTGATGAGTTCCATCCCTTGGGTTTTTCTCACACCCCCAGGTGCAGTTGAGAATTAAAACTGTCCTCTTCCCATGGAACCCTTCAAATATGGAAGATGCTATGTGTTCCCTCATTTTCTTGGTCAGGCTAAAAATGCCTGTTTTTAGTTTTTCATAGGTTTTTCCAAACCCCCTATTATCTTAGTTGCTTTTTTCTCTGCACTTTTTCTAGGGCCTCTTTGTATTTCTGGGCTGGCATGTATTCCCGGTGGGCCCCCTAGGGCAGTATAAAGTGGTACATATTCCCCTGATCTGGTGGCGCAGTGGTTTTTAAAAGCCCGTTGCAGGTTTAAAAATGTCTCGTGACCTGGGGTTAAAAAAAGGTTCAGGGTCAAGGTTCACTCAGCCTTCCTCCCTTCCCCAGGTCGGTAAAAGGTACCCCGTTTTGGGGGGGGGGGGAATGTGTAGCCCCGCACACTGTAATTAGAAAAAAATAGGTTTTATTGTCATTTTTGGGGGTATGCAAAATAGCAAACAAATTAGAGTGCGTTCCACTACACACTCTAAAGCATACAAAAAAATAAAAAAATATAAAACACCATCAAAAAATTAAAAACTCTTAAATTGCTTACAAAAAATTTTTAAAAAAATAGTTTAAAACTGTCGGATTTAGCTTGGATCGCTTTGATAAAAAAATTTTTTTAGTTATTTGTCTTGACCCCAAGGTCTGTATCTCCCGCCCGACGAAAAGTTTAAAAAATTTGGGAGCAGGAGCGAAAAGGGCTTCAAAAATTTAGATGTCTTCCTTTAGCATCTGGAGTTGTTTAATTCTTCCAAAGGAGGAAGAGGACAGCCCCCCTATCCTTGCAGTTTTTATGCCCTCTGGAGGCCCTTTATCTGCCCCCTGGAACTGGAAAAACCCGACACAGGGCAGTAAGGATGTGCTTTCTTAAAGCCCCGTAGAAGGTTACCAACAGTTTCTTTGTATTGTTCCCTCCTAAGATTAGAGATTAATCTCTGTTGGGCCTTCTTAAACCCGTGTTTGTGTTGGCAATCAGGTCAAATCCTCCTGTAGAATAACTCCCAAGAAACCTTTTTGTCCCTGCCCCCCCTTTTAACAAACTCCTAATAAAAAGGGGCTGAGTGTCTGATTTCCTTTTTTGATGTCACTATAAAATTCTTTGGTCTTGTTGAATTTTTATCAGTTGTTTGGGTTTGCACCACGTAGAGCAAGACTCCTCCGGTGGGTGTCTCTCACCCGAGATGAGTCCCCCACTGTTGTGTCATGGCAAAAATTGATGATTTTATTTTTAGGATGGTATGAGTGCGCAAGGTGTTTAAAAATATAAAAAATAGTGGGCTCAGCCCACAGCCCTGGGAGTACCATGTTGAGAGTGAGGGTGACGACAGTAGTCACCTAATCTGACCCTCTGTGAGCGTTTTGTTTAAAAACCCATGATCCAGGCAAGAGGGAAATGACAAAACCAAGGTCCTTAAGTTTAGATATCAGTTTGAGGTTAATTTATTGAAAGCAGAGCTAAAGTATTTAAGGTTCCTTACATAGGCCCCCCGCAGCCCCAAAGGGGAAGAGCGTGGCAGGTATATCTTTAGATCTTCCATGGATCTATTTGCTCTGAAAAGCAAATGATTTTTATAAATTTGTGCGGGGAGGCAAAGATGTTGCTGGGGGGGACTAATCTTTAAAAATTGTAACCGCCCAGAGATATTTGTAGTGGTATGGGGCGGTTTATAAGCAAAAACACTTTAATGTTACCCCTTTGATGACCCCAAAACCCCATGTTGTTTTTTTGGCAGTGCAGCACACACTGCTACCCCTTATGAGTGGTCTGGGTGTTGCTAGTTCTCCACCCCTAATTTATGACATTTTAAGGGAACAAAAAGACCCTTCATTTACTGCTGCAACGGGGGTTTTGCTTTTGGCACTCTGCCCTTCCAGAGGTGCCCTTCAAAAGCAGGGTGGGTGGGGCGGGGCGGAAAGCTGGGATGCTGTCTCTGAGTGAAGTCTTAGGGGAACAGGGCATCAAATGGAAAAACCCTGTTGGGACAGTAAAAAACCCGGATGAATTTGTTTTTGCCCCTCTCTTTTTGACAGTAAAAGACAAAATGTTGGTTGAAATAAGTTCAGTTTTTGATGCTTAGAAACCCCGCCTAAAAAAATCTATTTCAGGATGTCCCAAATTTGGCCCCCCAGAGTTTTGGCCACAATCCTAGTTTTTGTCATTTTAAAAATAAGTTAGAATTCTGGGAGTTGTGTCCAAAACATCAGAAAGGGCCAAAAAATTTGGACGTGCCGATTATTTATTTTACAAATTGCATTGCAGAAGAAATATGCAGGGGAAGACTACCCCTTTGTTTATAAATTTTCCAACCCGAGTTTTGTTGGTTGCCCTTACTTGCTGTGATGCCTTCCCGTGATATAACCTTATCCTGGTGGGTTTCCTTCCCCGTTTTTCCCCTACATCCTTTGTATTAGGATCTTGTTACCTGCCCTATTTTTTTTCTGGGCGTTCACGGCGGCACCTCATCTTTTTGTGACCTGAAGTTCATATGGAAGAACTTGATAAGGCCCCAACAGAGCGTCAAAGCAGCTAAACAGTTGCTTAATGGTGACGCGAGGGATGCAGTGGCTCCGCACTAGTATTTGAGTTTTTTGCTCCAAAGGGAAGTGTCACCCGCTTTGCCATTTCCCCCCTTTTTGTGTTTATTTTTTTTTAAAGAAAATTTATTTGGCAAATCCAGATGGGTATCTGTTTCTGAAGTGTTTTGCTGGAAAGACTGGAAGCCAGGGGGCCTTTTTGAAAGAAAACCATCCCTCAAAGAGACGGGGAGGGATGGCTTGTAGGGCAGGGCTTCGGCAGCTGCCCCCAAGTATGGAATGCCCTCCCAAGGGGGATCCGCCTGGCCCCAACATTGTGACTTTGGAGCCCGGTAAAACCTTCCTGTTCCAGAAGTTTTTTAATTTATACAAATGATGTGGGTCTTGATGGCAATTTTTTGTTTAATGATTTTTAAGTAATTTTTTTATTGTTTTAATTTTTTTATTTTTATTTGATGTTTTAATGTTTTATTCTTTGATGTAAGCCCCCCACAGACCTTTTGGGTAGTGGGCACATTTAATTGTAAAAAAATAAAAAAGAAGAAAGAAAGAAAAAAGAAAAGGGAAAGGCATGAGATTTTTCCCTATTGCCCAGAGGTTTTGTGATTCTTGGTTTCAACATTTTGCCCCATTTTGTTTCTCTCAGCCTAATGACAATTTTTTGGAAACAAAATTCACAATTTATCGAAACAATTAAAATTTGGGTATTGTATATTTTAATAGTAGATTAATTTTAAATTTTAAATTTTTAAAAGCGTTTGTTTGTTTTTTTTATGTCTTTGACCCCTGGAATGCATTTGGTTGGTGCAATAAAAAATTTTATTATTATTATTATTATTATTTTTTTTTTATTTTTTTTTATTTTTTATTATTATTATTTTATTAGACACAGCAGACTATGCTGGATTTTGATTACCAATCACTAGTCAAACGTTCCAAGGTTTAGGACTATTGTGATGTATCGGCGAATTATGGAGCAGATCCCGGGTTTGTTTTTGTTGTTGTTGTGCTGCTGTGCTGCTGTGCTGCTGTGTTGTTGTTCAAAAAGAACCAAAGGGATTTTCTAAAGTGACTTTGCATGCTATAAAATTTTTAAAGCACCCCTTAAATTCCCTTATTGTTTTGTGCAATATCTAAAACAAATAAATATTAAGTAGTGTCCTAACTCGGTTTTGGTGTTTTTTTTTTTTTTTCATTTTTGGGAGTTGTTGATAGTCACTTTAAAATACCCCTTGTGGAGCAGTATTTGAGACCAAGAAAATTTCCCAAGAATTTAAATGTCGATACTATTTTGCCGTTTGTTGACCTGACAATTTTTGTTTTGGCTTTTTCTTTCCCTGGGTACAATCAGCCTTTCGCAGTGAGGATAAATTTTATTTGCACATAAAAACCCGGGGATCTTAAAGAAGACACGACAGTCCCGGAACGGTTCCAGTGCAAATAATTCGTGGGGATTTTCCCAGTCCCTTGTTTATCAATTTCATTGTCTACTTCCCCCTCATGCCCCTTGTGTTTTAAAGCTTGTGGTACCTTACAGAGAGCTCGATTCTTCAAGTTCGAGTTTTTTGCCAATTTTTTGCGTCCTCAAAGTCAAAAAAGAGCTATGAGATCTAAGCTCTATTTCTTTTCCCTTGAAGAAAAGTCGTGAGTTTAACCCTACAAGTGCCTAAAAGTTTGGAAAAACCTGAAAGGCAATGGAAAAAAGTTTGACCCCATCAGTGCTGAGAAACCCTTGGCTAAATTTAAAAAACAGATGCTTGGATAGAGGTAAAGGGAAAGAAGAGGGAGACCGAAACAAAACAGGGGGAAAAGAATTGCAAGGTAAAGCCGCTTTCCTTAAATTTTAAATTTTTTTAATTTTTGTTTGTAAAATTGATAAAAACAGTTTAGACATATTTTAAAATCCTCCCCAAAAGAGCTTGACAGTACTAACGTGTTTTGGCCCGTAACTCCAATAATTCCACAGGCGTGTTTGTTGTTGGTTGAGAGTTAAAGTCCCCAAAAAAGGGTTTACTTTTTTCACTTGTTAAGGCTAAAATTTGTTGTTTGGGTATCTGTGAAGATTCTAAATCTCCAGGTGGTTTTTTGGAGGCTGAGTCATGGCAATGGATCTTTTTCTTGGAGATGTTCTCTCAAGAAAAAGAAGCGTTGTTTGCTAATTTCCGTTGTTTGGTGTAGCAAAAAACAGAGAATTGCCCCTGAATAGTGGGGACTTGGTGAATCGCTCCTCTTAAAGGCCCAAATAGTTTTTATAGGGCAATTATGACAAAATGCTAGAAGGGCACTGATTTATTTGGAAACAGAAGGGACTAATTTTCCAAAATTTTCTTCATGGACCTGATTAAACAGTGTATGGGGCCAAATTCTGCTCTTAAAACCCGGGGTTTTATCTAGGTTTTTTTGCTCAAGGTTGATCAGCCTTCCCTCCTTTCCCAAAGTCAGTAAAATGTTTACCGCTTTCTGTGGGGGGCAAATTTTTAGCCTAAAAATTAACTTGTAAATGGCCCCCAGAGTGTTTAAGTGCTATGGGACGTTATAGCAGACCTTTTTATCCTTTGTTTTTCTCGAAAGTAAGTGAAAAGTAAATTTTATGTGACTTACTCCAGGGGGAAATTTGCAAAAATTTTGCAACCTTTAAGAATTGGGTTCCTATTTACTATACTTTGGTCAACTCAAAAAGGCCTATTTCCCCCCCAACAGAATGGCCAGGGATCAGTGGATTTTGTAACGTGACCTATCATTTACAGTTTTGATTCGTAGGTTTTCTTTAGTGGCCAAAGAAATTTGATTGTTTTCCGACGTTTTAGTCCCACTTATTTACTGCATTTTCTCAAGTTTTTTAAAAAACCAATCCGGAATGGAAAAACTATAAAATGTTGACGGGGTATCCCCTTCTGTCTTTTCTTTCTTTTTTTCTTGTTCAAAAATTTGTATAGTCCATGGGTTTAACTGGGTTCCTTTGAATTTTTGGAAGGAACCCCTTTTCAGAAAATTCACATCACCTATTTTTGGAAAACGGTTCGAGAGCAAACAAAACCCTTTTGGTTTTTACAGAAAAGTAAACAAGACATTTTCCCTTTTCCCGGTTGCTTTATGGTTTTAGATTTGGCAGGGTCCCCGTTGCCTGGTGCGGAGAAAAAAGAGTAAGAAATGGGAAAATTGCCAGAGGGGTTTATTCTTTTTGCTGATCCTGGTTAAAGATTTGCGTTAATTTGGTTCCTCTTATCGTGGAGATATTGAAAACCCTTTCCTTCTTGCGCGGGTGGGGTTAAAAGATATAAGTTTGCAAGTTTGTGTGATCAGTTTACGTCTGCCTGCTCCAGCCTTAAAAGGGATCCTTGAGTTGTCGGTTTTTTTAAAGATTATGTTGAGAGGTACAGTGGGGGAGAAAGCTCAAATTTTAGCGGAAATAGGATGCTGAGAAACAAGTGGAGGGAAATCAATAAGCCCAAAGGGGAAGTAGGGGAAAGTGGGGAGGTGGGTTTCCCCCCTTGGTTGATTCCGCAGGGGCTTTTTCCTTCTGTTCCCTAGGAGACTCTCACGATCAGGAAAATGGTTTTCCTTGAGCCATCCATTTTTTCGGGGTGTGACCCGCTGGGATTCCCAAATGGAGAGACTCAAGGCTCATTTGTGGTGTCTTAAAAACTGAGGGGAATTTTTTGACAAAAAAACGAAGGGGTAGCCTACCCACAAAAATCCAAGTCCACTTTGGTCGAGAATCCCTGTTTAAAAAGGATAAAAGTTGCTTATGGGGAAAACACCAGCACGCTTAGGCTGTACTGTTCATGTTTTTCAAAATTGGTATGGTTTGCCATGGGAGGGGTGTGTTATGTGCAACAAGAGGCATTTGACTTTCCCGACCGTAAAGATTCACGGGATGGAGATTTTTTAGGGGTTGTTTTACCCTGCTAACCACCCCCCGTGAAATTTCCCTGGCCAAAAAGAGATTTGAAAATCAAAATCTCCCGGCTTTGGGCCGCCTCGGTCCCCTAAGCACACTGGGTTTCCATGTGTAAAGTTATGCCTCCGTATGGAGATAATGCTTTTATATAGAGTAATGGTAGTCGTATTTTTTTTTCCCCCATGATTTTTTTATCACTAAATTGTCACTGCCCAAATTTCTTATATTATTGTTCCCTTTTATGGCCCCTTTTTGTTTGCTTCCTCTTTTCCATCCCCCCAAGATCTATAGTTTGTAGTTTGTCAACAAAAATTTTTAAGGGCAATTAGAAAGAACGAAAACTAAAACCTATTAATGGTTACGTAGAATAAGGACAGTGACATAAATTGCTACAAAAAATTTGTTTCCGTAGTTACCAAATCACTTTGTCCCCACCTTTTCCTTTGTGTATGTTTTTGGGGTTTCAAAAAGGAATACAGTGTAATAAAGAATTGGGCAATTTGCCATGGCATTATGTTTTTTGCGTGGTTTTGAACCCGTAGGACTGTAGACGTGTTTAAAGACTACATCATGAAAGACAATTAGTATAAAATTGCAAATTTAAAAAAAGGAAATGGAAAATTTTTAAATTTAACAGAAGATTGGGGTAACAGGATATTAAATCATACTCCCCCAAAGCCACAAGGATCTTGGTTCCACAAAGGTAAATATTGGGTGTTCACAGTGCATTTAATCACAGTTGGTACCACACTCTAATATTTCAGCCTTCCCATCATTTAGCAATGGATCTCTGGTCTTAAATCCAGTTTTCTCAGATAGGGGGGGAAGATTTGAGGCCCCAAATATTTCCCCCCCCACCCCAAACGGCCATTGTAAATTGCTAAAAAAATTAAACACTTATTAAATTTTAGTGGTTGGATAAGTGAGTTAAGTTAAGTCTTTAGGATTTGCATGTTCTTCAAAAACCCCCTAGGGGGGAAAAGATTTCTTTGGTTTTGTCCTCCCAAATTTCTCCCCCGTATAGTTTGGGTTTTGGAGTTAGCAGCTTTTGAACCAGGGGCATGCAAATGGGGAAATGTCTTGATGTTCGGGTTTCCAACTGGATTTTCTGCTTTTGAAATTGGTTATCAGCCGTGTATTCACTGTTTAATCAGTTTCAGTGGCTTGGAATCAATGCATGTGGATGAAAAATTCGATGGTTGGGAGACCCCGGGTTTGGTTGGTTTTTTCACTGTGTTGTAAAAGAAAACCAGAAGACTTGTCATTTTTAAAAAAACCGGTCTTTCTTAAAACTATATATTTACTAGAAAAGGCATACTGCTTATTTTTCTTTTTCCTTTTTCTGAAGGGGGGCGGGGGTGCTTTTGGCAATATTCGCCTTTGGGATTCGGTTAGCTGTACCAAAAACAGCTGAAAAAAATTATACCTGTCCTAGCTTTGACCCACTCTATTTCCATGCTATCGGGGATTCCCCTATTTTGGAAGGAGAAGCTATGCAGGGCTATATTAGTCCTTTTTATGAAGTGGGTGCCTTGTTGGTGATGTTAACTCCCTTGAAAATTTTATGGATGCTAAGATTCAGGAGCAAGGGTACCCTCTGCAAAATATGACATTTTAAAATCAAAAAAGTGCTTTTTAAAAATCCAAAAGGCAAATTTTGCAATCCCCGCATCTGCCGCCAACAGCATGCCTTTGGCACACTTAATTTCAAGGCCCAAGGTAAAAAGGGGTCGCATCTAAACTTGTTTTTTTCAGTGTAAATTTAGAAAAAGTTTGTGTTTCCCTAAAAATTGGGACATGTAAACCATACTTAAAGGGGGAAAGTGTGTAGCAATGTGAAAAAATTCCTGATTTTTTTTAAATAAAATGTTTTATGAGGTGTGGCAATGGAAAGTCTGTAAAAGTGTAACAATTCATTCTTCTTTTAAAAATGGGAACTGCTTTAGTTAATTGTTTTAAATGCTTGTCGCTCGTCACATGCGGTCCTGCGTTTTTTTTAAAATTTTGGGGGTGCTCACCCTTTCTGATCCAGGCAAAAATCTGGGGGGCCCTGATATTTTACGAAATAATCCCTTATCAGACCCAGCAGGCTGGAGGAGGGGGGGGTGACTGGGTGGTAGAAGTTGTAGCCATAAAAGGTAGGAGTGTCTATTTTTGT
Source organism: Phrynocephalus vlangalii (assembly GCA_037367305.1). Classification (NCBI taxonomy): domain Eukaryota; kingdom Metazoa; phylum Chordata; class Lepidosauria; order Squamata; family Agamidae; genus Phrynocephalus; species Phrynocephalus vlangalii. The sequence continues at coordinate 2,872 of JAWVWN010003053.1, read as the reverse complement.
TTTTCCCCAAATTCTGTTTGTTTTGCTTTGGTGCAGAGGTCTGGGGTCTTTTTTCCCAAGCGCCATGAAAAAGGGAAAAAGTCTGGGCACTTTTGTCCTGTGTAGCTTATTTTTAGCCCTTTTTACGCGAATTAGTTCCCAACCTTCTTTAAAAAGTTCCCGGGAGTTAATTTTTAACAAGTCCTGACTCTTCCCTGTGTAGAAGGATTTCGGGAATATTGTCAGTTTGGGGGGGGCCCTCCTGTTTTGTATCTCAGTACGTAACTCCCCCACCTATCGGGGTTAGGGACCAAACCTAACCCGCGAAAAATTGAAAATCCGGATAGCAGATGCAGGTTGTGTCGGGCCTGGGGGGCCAAAAGGGGGGGCTCGGAGGCCTCAGAATTTTTTTCGGCAACTGGAAGTGATTCCCCGGTTCCAGGGGGGCCCTTTTTTTGGGGCCTAAGAAGGCCTGGGGGGGCCCTCGCAGGCCTTTTTGGGGGAAAGGGCCCAGTCCTGGGGTCCAGGGGGAGGCCTGAAAAGCCCTTTTCCCAAACCCCCCGGGGGGCTTTTTTTCTTATATGCGGTCCTGATTTTGTGAACGCAAAAGGGGGGGGCCCATTTTTAAAATGTTCCACTTTGGGCCCAAAATTTTTCTTTGTGAGAGAAATTTTTTTGTTGTCCAGTTAAGAATTTGGGGAAAGGGATTGGTGTTTTTTTTGGGGGGGGGGACCTTGCCTGAAGTTTGGGGACCCTGTGAGCAAGGGAAAGGGGAATATTTGTGGGGGGTGGGGAAATTTTGTGTGTTCTTTCCCAGCCATTTTTCATCAGAGTAGCAACCTTGGCCGTGGCAACAACATTTGGCTATTCCCCCATTGCCAAGGAATGGTCAGGCCTTTTGGATCACCCACCGTGAAATTTGGGGGACTTGTTGTGACCCCACCCTACAAAGGACACAACACCCTACCCCCTCTTTGGGAGGACACTGTGGAAATAAACAAAAAAATGGGATGGGAATAAGCTGTCCATTATTAAAGGGGTCCCTGTACAATGTTCAATATATGTATATATTGGAAAACCGGGGTCAACCAAGAGTATCAGCGGGTAGGCTGGAAGAGTTCTCACATTCAAAAAACTGAGGTACAAAATCCCACTTAAACTCCCCAGCTGGAGCTAAACTTCCCTCTCCACCACAACAACAAATAAAAAGTGACTTATGTGAATCCTTTTCATTTTTTATTTTTTTGAGCCAGTTAAATGCCGTGTGTACAATTTGTATGAATAAATGTTGCCTCTTTGGACGGGACGTTTGTGCTTTTTGTGGATTTTTGGACGGAAAAATAATTGGGAGGAGTGCATCCGGTAACATTTTTTCCCCTTCTATATATTCACTTCAACGGGCTTTTGATCTATTTAAAGTGGGAAAAGGATGCCATTCCCCTTTAAAATCGCAAAGTCAGCTTTTTACTTGGCATGATAAATTAAATTTTGGGTCTATGACCCACAGGGGCCCAAATGTTCATTTAAAAACTTCTTCAAGTTACCTGTCCTTTGAACGGGTGTGAAAGGTATTTAGGGGGTGATGTAGCCTGAACTGGTTTCTTTAAAGTAATAATATATTTTAAATAAAAACAGCTGTGTCACTGCAGGCTTTGGTTTAAAGTTCTTAAACCCAGAATTTTCTTTTCACCTCGGGCCGCTTAAAAGTTATTTTTCCTTGTAGGTAACTAAGCAGATGTATTTCTTATTGCCTTTATGTGTCTGAAATTTGTTTTTTTCTTTTTTATGGTATTGGGATTCATGCACTGAAAACACGCCAATTAGTGCTTGGCTTTCCAAGTATTTAAAGAATTTGTCTGTACTCCACATTCAATGCTTCAGTTCTGGAAAAAATTTTCTGTCTGAAGGGTCCAATTTTTCAAAAACATGGGAAAAGTTTGCTAAATCGTAGGATGAAGTCGGATAAATAAAGAGAATTAGCAGTAAAAGCAGGTGGGCAAAATGACTGGAAATCACATTTTTTATTTCAAATTTATAAATATTTTTTTTAAATTAAAAAGATGTAAAATATTCTTTAAAGGGGCCCCCTTTCAAAGTCTGGTAGTTGCCATTTGTCAATTTTAACAGTCCCGCGTGCTTTCCTTTTGAAAAAACAGCCCTATTTAAAACTTTTGGGCCTTTTTTTGTTTTAAAATAGAAATGCATTGCTGTTGGAGTTTTTTGGGCTGTTTGGCGTGTTTGGAGTTTTTCTTCTGAAATTTTGCCGCCTGTGGCCAGCGTCTTATCTCTCAAACTTTATTACCCCAGAGCACAGAGAATCCCGTTCCCTGAACTCCTTTCCCCCTTTAAGACGGGCCACAGAGTCTGGGAAAAAATCAAAAAGAAAAACTTCCAGAAAACATGGCCCCCAAAGAGCCCGAAAAAATTTCCCAAAACCCCTCGTCCCAGCCCTGAAAGCCTTTAAAAATAACAGAAAAAAGCAAAACCTTATCATTTTTCTGTGAAGTTCTCAGTATCAGGTGAAGTTATCCGAAGCTGAGTCGGGCAACTGAAATTTTATTTTTTGTGAAATCAATGTTTTCCCCCTCCTCCAAGGGTTCCAACAAAGCTACCTGGTTTGGGGTAGTGAAATATATAGTCTCACAAAAAAGAGGGCCCAAATTTCCATGACCAAATTCCAGAAAATCCCTTTTTATTACTCTTTTATTTTTGGGCCACTTTTCAAGTACCCCCAAAAAATTTCATTTGGGTTGGGGAAAGGGGGATCTAGAAAATATTCAGAAATGTAGCGTGTCATAGATTTCATGTTGGAATTTATGTTGCTGGTTTTTTAATGTCTAATGACCTGTCTGGAATTTGATGGGGTGGGGGTGGGGATTCCTTTATGGGGCCC